>OX637644.1:8283186-8462396 GCA_951802225.1 Euspilapteryx auroguttella | reverse complement strand
CGCTCCTCCAGAATATACCCTCCTAGCTGGTCTAGGAGAGCTTTGCATGCAGAACTGCAGTGAATTTTTAAAGCTGGAAAATATTTAAATTACTTATTAAAAAAACTGCTCTTTTTAACCGACGAAAAATCAAAAAGGAGGAGGTTCTCAATTCGTCGCGTATATTTTTTTTTATTTTTTTATGTATGATCACGCATAACTTTTTACTGTGTGGACCGATTTTGATAATTCCTTTTTTAATCGACAGGGTATACCTTGAAGTTGGTCCCATAAAAATTTGAAAATAAAATTCCAACCCTAAGGGTGGAAAAATAGGGGTGACTTTATTGTTCACTCACAGATTGTATTGCCGTGTTGTGATTTACATGATAACTGCTAGGTATAATTATGAGTCTTTTTTATATGAATGTTAATAATCATATCTCAGCCGATAAACGTCCACTGCTGGACATAGGCCTCCCTCAAAAATCGCCTCACCGACCGGTCGTGATCGAAACTCATTCTGTTAGTCCCTAAACCTTAACCAGGTTGTGTGGCCACCTTGTGGGGTGCGACCACCCTGTGGAGGGCTGGGGTCAAAAAAATTAGCCCAAAAAAAACTGAAAAGCAAAAAATAAAAACTTTTTTATCAAAAAATTAAACCGCCGAAAAAACTGAAAAGCATTAAATAATTGGGAAACATTTTCTATTAGGACTTAATTTACTCACTTCTTAAAGTAATTTTGGTTAACCAAGAAATTTTGAGTCGGTGCCACAGAATCAACGAATAACGATCACTAAATTACCTGAAATTCAAAGAAATAACCGAAAAACGTGTGCCGCCGCGCATCGCGCTATAGGTAGTTAAGGAATTTGCTTGTGTGGTGTGGCACCGACTTAAAATTTCTTGGTTAACCAAAATTACTTTAAGAAGTGAGTAAATTAAGTCCTAATAGAAAATGTTTCCCAATTATTTAATGCTTTTCAGTTTTTTCGGCGGTTTAATTTTTTGATAAAAAGTTTTTATTCTTATTGATCGTTAATCGATTCTATTTACCTACATCATTTATATACATAAATGATGTTACCTACATAAAATTTTAACATAGAAAGCGTCGTAAGTCTGTCCTGTATTTTATGCGATAAACAGCGGTAGATAATTTATTTACGTGCTCCAGTAGATTCGAAACGGCTGGCCGTATTCACTGTATCCCCAAAGAGGCAGTACCGCGGCATCTTCAGACCGACCACGCCAGCACAGACCGGTCCTGAAATATCGTAATGCATATTATTATGTCGCAGGCAATTTGTATGATTCTGCATTTTACAAAATGCGTCGTTTGTTTACAAAAGATTGCGGGTATCTTAAATGCCGAGAGCAAATTGATAACTCGTTAACGTCATAAGATTTGCTATTGATCTATGGTGTAGGGTGACTATAATTTAAATAGTGGTTGGATAAATCAGTAATTCTAAAATTGATATAAAATAACAAAAACAGAAAAGTATAACCCTTACTTATTTATTAATAAAGATACACATTAGGTTTTTGTTATTCTCAAGTTAAACTTGAATAAGAACCTCGACTATCTTAAGTCCGCTTTAAGTTAGCAATTGATTACTTAAAATAATACATTTATTTAAGGGTGATACTCTCAGCATGTAGATTTTTTTTTAATTCTTTTTTAACGAACTTTTGTATCTAACGGATTTTTTTTGAATAGGTATTACTAGAGGCTGCCCCGCGGTTTTTCCCGCGCAGATTTCTCACAAACACAAAAATCCCGTTTTTTCCCGTTCCCATAGGAATTTCGGGAAAACCCACGTACCAATTTTCAGCTTTCTACGCCCAGTAGTTTCGGCTCTGCGTTGTCTGTCAGTCAGTCAGTCAGTCAGTCAGTCAGTAACGGAAGAGTTTTATATATATTGATAGTACACCCGGCCAATAATAATAACGTCATACTTTTGTATCAGTAATATTGCATCCTCTAAGCACAAGAATCGATGGTCACCTTAGAATTTTTACGTGCTAAAAACGGCCACTTTTGGCAACAATCAGTTTCTTTCTGTGGTCTTTAACCTAAAAGCTATACAACAATGCCCTAAAAATATTAGGCTGAATTATCTAGAGGAATACTGTTTCACATTTTTGATATTTGCCTTAGTTTATAAGATATTTATTTTTTTCTCGAGTGGCGCTACTTTAGCTGTGCTATGGCTCTTAAAACTTTATCATTTGTCCACGGCTTTTATACTGTTTCTGTTCGCGATTAATATAATTAATTTAACTCACTGTAATGAATGTCTTTGTAAATATTTTTTTTACAGCCAGAATTTGCCGACGCAAATACACTACTTGACGCCATTTTTCTTGTTTTGATCAGCAGCGACGCCCGTGGTGAGAAACAGAACTAAATGCTTCAATTTGCCACGGCATATTGTAAACGGTGATTGCAATATTATTAATTAATGTTTCGTAATATTATAAAGTGACAAGGCAATTTACAATTTGCCTTCGGCATTTTACATAGCCGCAAGCGTTTGTAAACAGACGACGCATTATGTAAAATGCAGAATCCTTCAATATGCCTGCGACACATATAAGAGGACAGTATAGCAATACAAAAATATTAAGAAAAACTCATGATGTCGCCCCCTAACCGCAAATATGCGACAAAGAGAGAGAGCAATTTGTTTTGATAAAATTTGCGTTTCGGGGGAAAAGGTTTTTTACTACCTACCTAAAATCTTACCTAATGCTGTCATCAAAATCACAATGATTTTGATGACCATCGCTTCAGCATTAAAGAATCTAGGTTTGTAAGTTTTCCTTTCCTTTTTTTTTAAAGTTTATCGGACCAATTTTTTATCACAAAATCTCTGGTTTTTAGGAGCCTATAAGTCTAAATCTTAAGCGTATTTTGAAAAAAGGAAAACGGATACAAACCTAGTTTTTATAGTCTCCCTGTTATTCATAAAAAGTTAAAGAACATTTTAGTTATTAGACGTACCACTTCAGTCCCCTTTACAAGCGCCTAAAGTTGTTGTTTTTTATAGGAGATAGGAGACTCATAGCGGGGCCTAAAGTAATTTTTAATCCCCTTTAGGTCGACTTAAAAGGATTTCCATACATTTTTTTGGCACACTTTTTGAATTTGGAACTGGCTGGTAGACGGCCTCCCGGGCCGTACACTGGGTAAATAAAAAAATAAATCAAATTAAAAACGTGACGTGCGAACTAGTGTACGGTACTGGAACCAAGAACATGCCAAGAACTAAGTTTAGAAAAAATCAGAGGGTTTAGAAACCGGCACTTTCATTAATCTGAGGAAAAAAATCACGGATTGATAGAAATTCATGTTTTTGATTTGTACAAAGAGTTCTTCAAGTCAAGTAACATTGAAAGTAAGAATTAAGTCGAAAAGTTACAAATGCCGCAAGAAATGTGAAGGATAATCAATAACCCGAATAATCGATAATAACAATTATATATAATTTTCTCATAGTGGGTGATGAAAAGTAGAGTGTATGTAACACACGGAAGCCATAGTACATTATTATACAAGGGCGTAAAGTAATGTATTATGTATGAGGGTTTCAAGTTCGAACCAGAGTGCTGTGAGAATTTCAAGGGTTTATTCCCGAGCGAAGCGAGGGAATAATGGCTTGAAACTTGAACAAGCGAGGGTTATAACGAAACCAAAAGCGAAATATCTTTACGCCAGAGTATTATATTCTACTTTTCATTCCATCCGACAGCAAAAAGCAGAAACCTAGGTACCTACCTAATTCTGTTGAAATAATCAGTCAACTTGTTTTTAAATCCACTTCACTTCAATCACTTTTTATTTTTTACTTTACTTTACTTTACTTATTTTGTAACAATAACTATAAAACAAAGTAAAATCAAAGTAATTGCATTCTCATATTACCTAGTAGATATAGGCTGGGTATAGGTAGGTACTAAAAATCATGTTAACAAAAACAATTATTTTGCCGCCTTTTTTCTAATATCAGTTTAGGCCATGGATGGAGCTAGTGTACATAATAAAAAAATAAAAATAAAAAAATAAAAATGTTTTTATTAGGCAAAAAAGCAAATTAAACACAAAAAACTGTGGAGACGATAGCTGTTGCTTTAGTTGCAACTGTGTTGCAACCGCTAACGCTCTCTGCCGGACCACGGAGACAGTATAATATCAAAAGATTTTAAGAAATAAGGTACACTTAATTCTAACATGCAAAACATGCAAGCCTACATTTCAGATGTTAACAGAACTTTATTTTATAAAGTAAATAAGTTTTTAAATTTGAGTTAAATTAAAGTTAATTGTATGTCTGTCAGTTCGTCATTGTCCAAAAAAATATAATTATATGTAAAACTAAGATAACTAAATTGAAATTTGAAATTTAAATTTTAATTTTTAAGAGAGTTTCGGTATCACTATATGAAAGTGTGAGAAGCCAATTGGTTAAAGTAATTTTTTGATTACGAAATGTCATAGGATATATATTTAGGGTTTTGTTGATTTTATTGTACATTACGGGACTTAGATACTGGTAGTGGGACATAGCAAGAGCGGTTCTACATATTAAAGTGGGGCAAACAAGATCAAATCTTCTTTTATTAGAATAATCAACATAAAATAACTCACAATGCTTACGGGAAACAATAGACAAAATAAACAGCTGTCTCACCGTCAAAACACGCCAATAATCATAAATCTCTTTGGTGGGGAATCTAAAAGGTTTACATGCCATAACCTTCAGCACTGCCCTCTGGGCTCGTTCAAGTGGTAATACTGCTGTTTTACCAGCGCCGCCCCATGAAGAGATGCAGTAGGAAAGGATAGATTGTGCAAGAGAATAATAAACAGTCTTAAGTAGGGGTGGGTCAGCAACGTCCCTTAGCCTTTTAAAAACAAAAATTAGTTTACGAACTCTATTAGATAGGTTTTTTAAGTGATTTTGCCAGTTTAGTGTACTATCTATAAGAACACCCAAATATTTAATGGAGTGAGTTCTTAAGATTTCATCACAAGTAAGGTAAAGGCACCAGTCTTGGACGCTATAAGGATTTTTTTTCAGTTTTTCGCAAATATTTTCTTAGCTATGATTGCTATAGGTGTAAAAGTTATAACATGAAATGAAGCGAGTTTTTTTTAACAATGACGTATTTTTTTAATAATTTTATTAAACAAATTGTTTAACAAAATTTAGGAAAAAAGAAACGCTTTTTTTTCACCAGTCATGGACATGAAAAATCCAGTGATGGGCACCCAGTGATGGACAGTATCCAGTTATGGACATCCAATCTTGGACGGAAGTTTTAAGAGTTTTTTCATCATCTAAGCGGACAGACGTCCACTGCTGAACGCTGAACATAACCCTCTCCTAGATGGCTGTTTGGAGTTTCCCTGCGTGATCAAATAAACAATTACGAGATCTGTAAAAGAACCAAACCAAAAATCCCAGGGAAGCAAAGAAAAGCATGGGCAGGCAGGGCAAATATTATTATGTAGCTCGAACAACAGATAGCTGCTGGTGCCGAAAAGATCTAGTGGCAACAGTGCACTGGAAAACGCAAAAGAGTACATACTGCCCCATGAGGGTTGACACCCTGACCCAACGGTCACCTGACGGTCAGACGGACTGTAGAAGGTTGAAATGAGGATCGCGCAATACCGGTTATTATGGCAAACTTAGATTATTGTAATAAAAATGGATGGAAGTGATGGAGCGACGCACTGGGAGCACGCGCCAGACCAGGGCCTAGGGGTCAAGTTTTTTTAACCAAAAACGAACAACTCGCAACCGTCCCGCTAGCGACTTCGTTAACCATTGCTGTTTTCTTTGGGCGTAAAACAGAATTGCCTTTGTTATAGCGGCAATGGTTAACGAAGCCGCCAACAAGACAATTACGCGTCGATCGTTCCCAGTCAAGAAACCCGACCCCCTGGTGGGAGTTCGCTCAAGATAGAGAAGTGTAGAAAAGGGGAAAAAGACCATTGTTCAGCAGTAGGAGAGTTTAGGCTTATAATAAAAAACATAATTCTAGTTATTTTAGCGAAAATCTAACTAAAAGATAATGATATCGGTGCTCGAAAAGGTATAATTGCATCTTATTGGGTTTCGAATAGGCTTCAATACATAGTATAAATTAAAGTCGCTTCCCGCGTCTGTCCCTATGTATGCTTAAATCTTTAAAACCACGCAACAGATTGTAATGCGGCATTACTAAATAGATAGAGTGATTCAAGAGGAACAAATAGTAATAGGTTAGGCGGTACGAAGTTCGCCGAGTCGACTAGTATAACATATGCTTAAGGTCTCGGAGACATATTTTTAGTTATTTAATTGGTTTGTGTACCAATAACATTTAGATGGAAGTGATCGATATGGAAGTTGAAGCTAGGAAATATTAAGAATGTGAAGGGCCAACACTTGTCTCAAAACTTGATGCTAGCGTTCCTAATGATTTCTCGCCCTACACTTGTTTAGGAATCTAAATTCTGGGAACACTATATCAGATGTACTATAAAAGTAGAGTAGATGATCGCCACGCCAGATAAAACATAAAATTTCCTAGAATATGACGTTTTATAAAATGGGTCGCTTAGGCTTAGGCAGTCGCTTATTAAATTAGAAAGGCTAGGAATTAGAAATTTGATAAGATTGATATGAGTTTATATGATAGCAAGTGCGACTTGAACTTCTCATATATGCGTCATGGATTCTTTCTTTTGTAGTTCTTTAATATCTTTGATAGTTCTTTGTCTTTCTCTATTCCTCTTCTTTATTTGGGATTTTTTATGTTACTAAGATTCTAAATATAGGGAAAATAAATCCAGTGATTTAATTGTCTATTATGTAGTAAAAGTTACCGCTTTACTGAAGCAGCTTTTGGGTTCGTAATTTTCATATTTTATGTTTTTTATTTGTTAGAAACCATTAAGAAATAATAAAGTTTAGAAGCGACAATAAATGAACTGGTCCTTTTGATATACTTATCATTAAAAAAGACAATAAAAATTTAATAAAGTTACTTCATAGTAGGAAAAATGAACGGGCCCATTTTAAAGGCCCAGTCATGGACACTCCAGTCACGGACCTATGTACAAGACTAGATCTAGATGTGCTAAATCAAATCTGATTAGACTATCTAAAAGCATATAGTCTCGTAGCCATAAATGCATATTGTTACAAAAATATTAAAAAATCCAGTGATAGACAAAATGTCCATGACTGGGGAGTACTGACTAAACCGAACCAATCATGAACATTAATTTTCCACCCATTTTCTAAAGGCAGAATGTAAATATGAGGTTTCAGAGGCACTCTGAGTCTATTAAAGAACAGATAACTGTATAGTAATGTAAAAAAAAAACTTATAAATTTTTGGTAAAATCAACATCTTCAAATCAAGTCCTTAACGCAAAGCACTTAGTTTTTACCCATTCTCTGCCCAAGTTACTACTTATATTTTTCATTTCAAATCTATTATAGTTATTAACTTTTAAATGTTTGTATGTGGTAGAGGGATTGTTACCAAACAAAAATAATTACAAACGGGAATAGGACACAGCTGATTTCTTATTTTTTTAATCTGAATTTGAAAATATTTAATGGAGTGAGTTCTTAAGATTTCATCACAAGTAAGTACAATGGTTTATTGAGATATTGCATACATGAGTTTTAAGGGAAAATGAGGATGGAGGTTGAAAACATAATCTGGTAGAAAAGGTAAGATAATTGGTTTTTTTAACATTTAGAGTTAGTAGATTACTGGCGAGCCATTTAGTGACAATCCTTAAAACATATTCTGCATGTTTTTGAGTACTTTCCCAGTTCTCACCGTCAATTATTAAGGCTGTATCATCTGCGTAAGTAAAAATTTGACAATTTGGAAGATTAAGGTTGCAAAGGTCATTAATATAAATGAGAAACAGGGTGGGACCTAGCACGCTGCCCTGGGGAACTCCGTGAGTAAGGAATGCAGTGTCACTTCTAATCCCATCTATAGTGACCTGTTGCGAGCGATCAGAAAGATAATCTTTAAAAATATTTAGAGCAAGACCCCTTATACCAAGGTTTTCCATCTTCAATAGAAGGAGGGGGATAGAGACCGTGTCGAAGGCTTTAGACAAATCTAAAAAAATCCCAAGGCATTTTTTCTTGTTATCGAGACTGTTAACAATAGAGGCTGTTAATTTTTGAACGGCGTCATCAGTCGACACACCAGATCTGAAACCAAATTGGTTATCTGCAATGAATACTTAGTTAAATTTCTTTGGTTTAGACACAGATGCACAGATTAAATAACTTTTCAGTACATTCTTAATGTATGGAAATTCATATTCAACCAGCTGTAATCCAAAAGTCAATAAAGTATCACTTTTTCAATACGTATACAGGTACAAAAAGTAGTGTTTTGGAGCCGGTGTATTATGTACGAGGGTGGTCTGTTAAAAGCCGAGCGGAGAGTTTCAAGGTTTTATTCCCGAACGTAGTGAGGGAATAATGACTTGAAACTTGAACAAGCAAGGATTTTAACCTCACCCGAGAATAACTTTACCCCCAAGTTGAATAATATACTGCTTTTTATTCCATCCGACGAGAAAATTCACATATAAAAAACGCAGAACCTATGTACCTACCTAATTTAGCTCACTTAATCAGCTAGCATGTTTCAATCCCACTTCACTTCAATCATTAATTTTTGTAGCAATAATACAATAATGCATCATAATTGCTCAGAGGTCAATAATGAATGTATGGAAATTCATTCTTGACCGGCTATAAACCGCATGTGAATAATGAGGAACTTTACGACTAGAGAACACAGTAATCAAAAAGTCGACTTTTCGAGTGGATGGGATAAAAAGTAATTTTTTATCCCCGTTAGGTCGCCTTAAAAGGTATTCATACACTTTTTAGGCACACTTTTTGAATTTGGAACTGGCTGGTTTGCTGGCTTCGCTGGCGGTACTGGCTAAATAAAAAAAAAAGAAATCTTCAAATTAAAAACGCGCGAACTAGTCTACTGGAACCAGGAACAGGAACTAAGTTCAAAAAATCAGAGGGTTTGGAAACCGCCACTTTCATTAATCTGAGGAAAAAATGCACGGATTGTTAGAAATTCATGATTTTGTTTTGTACAAAGAGTTCTTCAAGTCAAGTAACAGTGAAAGTAAGAATTTAGTCCTAAAAGTAGTAGAAATGCCGCAAGAAATGTAATGGATAATCTGTAACCCAGAAAATTTCTCTAATGTGAAAACATATAAGTAGTTGTTTTCTTATTAGATACCTACTATTGTGTGCTTCAAGCTGTAATCCTCATGTTTTAAATCTTCGCTAAAACAAATTTTGAAAATGCAAATAATTAGTCATGAATTGATCCAAATTGGTCCACAAAGTAAAATAATTAGTCCACTTATACTTTAGAAGTTATAGCCAAATGTTTGTGAGGATTATGGCTTGACGTTCAAGCTGTAATCCTCATCTCTCGTCCAAGAAAACGGTAGGGCCTATCGACTTGGTTCAGGTCTAAATAATTAGTCCTCAATTGATCCACACGACATTGCCAAATCCCAGAATTGGTCCTCAAGAGGTTCCGGAGTTATAAGGGCATCTTAATGAGGATTATGGCTTGAACATTTGGCACCTTCAATTATCTCCGGAACGCATATAGCTATTGGTTTGAAATTTTGCCAAAAAAAATCCTCAATTGGTCCATTAAAATTATAATCACTTCGAACTAGGTTTTCTTTGAAGAAGTACGTTAAAATCATCAGTTTTACTTTTCCATACATTGCGATCCATGTACAGTTGTGCACAGAATAATTGATAAACATTGGTATTAACCGGTTACCTAATCAATTCTTTGATTAGGTAACCGGTTAATACCTTCGAAGAGTGAAAGAGGTTTTTGTTTTGTATGTTATGTAATTATGTTTAAGACAGCACCGATTGTATTTTTAACGGGTTTGTGGTCCCTGTTTGCATTGCAGGTATAAATAAATGATATCTGCGGAAACGGAGGGCATAACACTAACGTCTTTTGTCTAACGTTTTCGTGAGCCCTAGGCTGTAATATATTTCTATTGCAATACAGAATAAAAACCGGAAGTGTTACACCGTTATTGTCCCGTCACTGTACCAAAATATTTGAGCAAAAAAAAAACTGTAAGTATCATTGTATATATTACAATTAAAAGTTTGCAAAAGTTTCTTTACTTAACAATCTAATTACTTAGAGCGGGCAACAAGTGAGTGAACGCCGCATGCCGTGTGTTGGCGTCACTGAATACCACCACCAACACACTATTTCTTCCTGTAGGTGTCGTGAAAGTCAAATAAGGCAATTTCCAAAAGTAGAAATTTAATAGGGTTTTTTTCTTTATTAAAGCATTAAAAATAAACTTGTTTTTAAAGTTTTTTTTATTTATGATTGCGAAAGGGTGCACAATTTTTAGGTCTTCGATATATGGGTGGCATTTTCTAGTTTTTCAGTTGCGCTGATCGAAAATGACATCCCTTTTCAAATAAAAGATGGAATATTTAATTTTACATAAAATCTGAATAATACAGTCGGATTAGATAATGATTCAGAAAATGTAGTTATCCACGACAGAAAACGTTGTTTTTTACATCCAAGCTATTCAACAAAATGGCGCAATTTAAGTATCTTTATCGGCAGCAAAAAAAAAAGTTGCTCCTGTCAAACAAGTGTCGCATTTCCCTTCGCTCGGAGGTGCGACGATGGTATGTGGGGCTTGCATCCTCTAAAACCCCCCGGTGGCCGTCTCGGTGTTTTTGTGAAAAACCTCGGGAACTATTGATGATTCAGCTTTCGGTGTCCTTTCCACTTTACTGTATGTGTTAAACTGTTAACACTTCCTTTTTTCTGAATTGCAAAATAGCTCTTGCTTGTTCTTTGGTAATACAGTCTAGGGCACATGAGACCATAGACAAATCTTTTACGCCGTCTTAGACCACTACTGTACATACATAAGAAAAACCTCATCTTCTAAAATATCTATTAGGTAACCGGTTACTACCAATGCTTATCAATTATTCTGTGCACAACTGTACACGGATCGCAATGTATGGAAAAGTAAAACTGATGATTTTAACGTACTTCTTCAAAGAAAACCTAGTTCGAAGTGATTATAATTCTGGTGGACCAATTGAGGATTATTTTTTGGCAAAATTTCAAACCAATAGCTATAGGCGTTCCGGAGATAATTGAAGGTGCCAAATGTTCAAGCCATAATCCTCACTAAGATGCCCTTATAACTCCGGAACCTCTTGAGGACCAATTCTGGGATTTGGCATGTCGTGTGGATCAATTGAGAACTAATTATTAAGACCTGAACCAAGTCGATAGGCCCTACCGTTTTCTTGGACGAGAGATGAGGATTACAGCTTGAACGTCAAGCCATAATCCTCACAAACATTTGGCTATAACTCCTAAAGTATAAGTGGACTAATTATTTTACTTTGTGGACCAATTTGGATCAATTCATGATCATGACTACTTAATTATTTGCATTTTCAAAATTTGTTTTAGCGAAGATTTAAAAGATGAGGATTACAGCTTGAAGTACACCCTACTATTTAATTTCAATTTAGTTTTTATTCCTTATTTTATTTTAAATTTTTAATAAATAACAATAAGTAAGTAAGTATATAATTTTCGCATAGATGGTGATGAAAAGTAGAGTGTGTAACACACGGAAGCAAATTTATTTTTAGGTAGGGCGACGCACTTTTAATCCCTCGCTAGGCTCGGAATTCTACTCTAGAATGCCTCTTAGCTCTGGATTCAAAAAAGCGCCCTCGCCGTAAAAATATTACTTTGCTCCCTAGTGATACTATTACGTGCTACTATTACGTCATCTTGTAAACTAAGAGCTCAGTTGAAACTGTAGGATTCGAAACTACTACTTACTACTTTAATTTACCAGAAAGTATTTTGGTCTTTATTCTGCCGTGTTATATCTATAAGGTCGTTAACTACCAAACCACTTTTTTACAGTAGCGCGAAAAAACGGAGCGAAAATTTAAAAACGTTGCTGCTTTTAAACTAATGAACTTATCTCAGACTTAGAGCCATACAAACGTAGGTCTGGTGATGCGCTTACAACGCAATTAAATTTTATTTAGCAGAGATTAGTTTATTTATACAATAATTTAATTATTGCGTTTTAGTCAAGCATTAGTAAAATTAAATATGTAAAAATAAACCACTATAATACCGTTAAGTATACCTTAGCGGTGTTTTAGTTTAACATTAACATATAAATGTTGACTAGATTAAAGGTCTAAAAAATATGCTTTCAATACTTAACTTAAATGTCGTTAAGTGACATTAACGTGAATTAAGCTTTGCTATATTGTAATTTAATTAAACTTTTGTTAAGCTTTAATATGGCTTAGTATACTTAACGGCTATTAAGTCAAGTAATCCTTAAAACAATTAACTTTTTCAAAAAATATATCGTAAAATGCTTAGCAATAATATCGTTAAAATAAGAACCCCAAAATTTTAGCGGCGTTATAGCGTAGTAATTCTGTTAATAAAATTTACCAAATAATATATTCATGAAATATAATAAGGAAATGTCCTTGTTATATTATATATCCTTTCTATTTATAGAAAAATAACTTTAAGTCAAAAAAATATTTAAGATCAAAAATATTAATTAATGAAAATAGCATTATCTTAAAATCTTTTATAAAATGTCTTTGTCATAAAATAATTAATTATCTGATTATCTGTTTAAATATATTAAAATCACCATGGACTTAAACTAATTTAATTATCACTTCAACTTTTAGTGAACCATTAAATGTAATAATGTATTCAATCCATAATTCCATAATTATATTATATATGCGGAAGTAACTTTGTTTGTCTGTATCGCTTTAACGATAAAACTATTGATCCGATTTAAATAAAATTTGGTAAATGTATCGTCTAGAGTCTGAGAAAGGACATAGGGCTACTTTTTTTCGTCAAATTTACATAAGACAATTGTGAATTTGATGTTTCAAACTAAACAACTAACTATGTCGTAGGAAACTTTTACACAGTAGCAACATAAGTCAACGATAAAGCTCGCCATCCGTGGTGTTACTTTGCTGCGATCAAAGTTTTTATGTGGGTATAGCTGATAGAAACACGTGGAGCGAATTTGCATCAATTGCCACGCTCTTCAAGTATTTGAACGACGGACGCTGCTGACCGTCTTTAGGTTGAAACCGGGGGAGACCCAATGTCGAGTGCAAGTTATTGGTTGTCATGAGAGCCGATAGAAGTTAATGACTATATGTGTGCCCAAGAAATTTGTGGAAACAAATAACAAATTTTATAATTATCTTCTTGTTTGGAATGTATGGTCTTTCTACTACATTATTTACAACGCTTGGGATAATTAAAACAAAAGTCAAATTAACAAGAAGAATGTGAAAATATAAAGGATAAATTGAAAGGTGTTGAACAAACGGAAAGATCACACACATCGTATTATGAGGACTATCAAATATAAGGAAAGTAACGTAAATTGAGCCTGAGTGGTGAATAGAAAAATTAGGTTTGTGAATTATATGAATAATAAAAAGAGAGCGTGGTTAGATTTCTTGTATTTTAGGGCCAATCGAGGATTGCGTAGATAGCACAAAAAGTTAGTTAAATGCTTTGATTAAAATAAAGAATTAAGGCTGCTATGCGTATTTCCGACCATTTGTGGAACAGGCTTTTCTGGAAGTTTTTAGGGTGAAACAGAAAAAAGTCATAAGAAACTGATATAAAAGTTAAAGGGATGCAGAAGGGATTGTTTTGAATAAAAAAAGTCAGCAGATGATCAGATTGAAGGAATATTTGAATTCTTAGTTTTAATTTGAAGAAGAGAGGTCAACGCCATTGTCACCACTGTATATGTAATTTTGTATTATAGTTATAAAATGGATGTAAGCAGGAAAGGCAGTCGGATATGACAGGCTGTCAATTGAAATGCTGATGAAGAAGGCAGTTGCGTTAGGTAACGTGCTTTACCGCCTGGCGGAGCAACTATGTGCCTGAAGACTGGCCGTTATGGTCCCTTTGCACAAGGGTAAGGTGTCACCCCAGCCAGGAATGCAGTAGCTACCAGGGGATAAAGCTTTTCAGCAACGTTGGAAAACGTATGCAATAATGCTGATTTCAAAAGGTGATCCACAAACGTAAGATTATATAAATTTAAAATGATACAAATATGCACTTGAGTAGATATCACTATAATTAATCACCTTCACAAGTTTTTACATTTATTTATTCACTGTAAATTAAACTGACAGCGTTTACTTCTTGATGTCCGTGCTCGGCTTTTGCCCCGATCAGAATGCCCGCCCAACTGACTGTCCCGAGCTTATAAAGGAGGCGCTACCGTTACGTTTCTTGAATTTCTCGGGCCTAATTCGCGGCTACCCTCATTGTGATTTATGAAATCATGACATTCGGCCATCCTATCGCATGCAACCTCCCGGTGCATGAACCCCAAAGATAGAGTCAGTCAGTTGAGAGAGCAAACGAATAAAACTAATTTACACAATAGATTAAATTGTCTTTTGACCATTGCATAGGATTATTGCATTATTGGTAACATAAATTATAACTTATTAGTAAATAGCTTAATACCAAATCTTACTTATATATTTTTAACAGAAATTAAAATAAAATAAATCACATAAATTCTTATACTCCTATCAAACATTAAATAAATAATGCAATTTTAAATATTTAACCAAAAGTATTATGAAAATAATGACTTAATATTATAGGAGAATTAAATCATGACATTCGGTAAGTGCTTAATAAAATAAAATAAAACACATTAGAAGAGAAGTATACAATACTTAATTTTCTACTTAATTGCCACCATATCCTTATTTTGTCTGGACTGTAGCACTGACAATGGAACATTGTCTTCGCTATCAGTTGAATCACCAGAGGAAGAAGGATCTGATGCCTTTAAAACAAAATCAGAATTAACATTGATCCATGGTCTGATTCGATCTGCTGCAACCACTGTTTCAAATGACCTTTGTGTCTTACTAAATCCTGGAATATTGCTTATCTTATATCTGTCATTACCGAGAACGTGAGTTATTTTATAAGGACCTATGAATTTTGACAAAAGTTTAGAACTGTTACCTTTGTTATAGTAGTTCGTTCTCGTAATTTTTATTAGGTCTCCGGTTTTATAAACTGCAGCGGGAGCTCTGCCGTGGTCGTAGTAATCTTTTTGTTTCTTTTGACTAACTTTAATATTTGTACTAACATTATTTCTTATTGACTCTATATTTCCTGGACCAACATCTGTGTCAATATCGAGTTGATTGGTTAAGCCATCGCGCAATCTACACCCAAACAAAGCTTCCGATGCAGTTTTTTGAGTGGTGGCATTAATCGTATTATTAATGCCCCACTGAATTTGACCTAGCCACGTGTCCCATTTGCGTTCGTCTTTGCCTGCGTTTTGTTTCATTAGCGAATTCAATATGGTTTGATTAAAACGCTCCGCTTGACCGTTCGCTCTGGGACACGCAACTGCGTTGAGAACATGCTTAATGCCGTGCAAGTCACAAAATTTCTTAAAAGCACCTGAAGTGAAGGAGGTGCCGCGGTCAGATATAATGCGCGAAGGTATGCCAAAGTCATAAAATATGGCTTCAAGCACTTTCAGGGTGCTTTTAGTTTTCGTGTTCTTGACGGATTTAATAAAAACATATTTTGTGAAACCGTCAACTACTGTTAGAATGTAGGCATTTCCTTTCCGGCTCTTGACAAAAGGTCCGAGATGGTCAATGTGGACCGTATGGAAAGGAATGTCTACCTTCTGAATAGGATACAAATAACCTGCCTTTCGTTTTGCACAACTATCCTTATTGTAAGCGCACTGAACGCACGATTCTATATATTTTTTTACAAATTTGCGTAACTTTGGGAACCAGTAGTTTGCTTGAATTTTCTCAATAGTTTTTGTAACCCCAAGATGTCCTATATCATCGTGATTCGACCGGCAAATTTGAAACCTAGCATTTCGCGGAACCACCAAACATAACCTATCATCAATCTTGCGATATAGCTTATTGTTTTTTACAGTATAATTTTGCCTTATATCTCGTGAAGATTCGTCACTGTCCGGTTTGATAATTTTAATTATCCTCGCCAAGTCAGGGTCTGTCATCTGTAATGTCAAAAGCCAGTCTTCTGTCCCTATATTATATACTGTATAATTAGATTCTTCGTCTTTGTTCACTAGACTTGTGTTGCGACTAAGGGCGTCCACGTGTGCCATTTGGATGCCCGGCCTGTATTCTATATCGAAGGTAAACTCACTTATTTGAAGCCACCACCTAGCTATACGGGGTACTAGATCTCGCTTCGTAAGTGTCGTTCTAATTGCATGACAATCCGTAACAACCTTAAATTTTATTCCCAATAAGTAAACACGAAACTTTTTTAACGAGCTAACGATAGCCAGCGTCTCTAGTTCGTAAGAATGAAAGTGGCGTTCTTCGGGAGTAGTTTGCCTACTAAAGTAAGCAACAGGCTTTAGCAGTCGCGGATTTTCCTGCCATTGTAGTAGAATTCCGCCTATACCTAGTGCACTAGCATCTGTGTGTAACTCAGTCTCTAGTTTAGGATTATACAGCGAAAGTATTGGGCGTTCCACCAGCCTTTGTTTAAGCAAAGAATAAGCAGCAGACTCCTTTTCAGACCATTGAAAGGGTGTGTCCTTTTTAAGAAGATTTGTGAGGGGCCTAGCAATTTCTCCGAAGCCTTTTACAAATTTTCTGAAGTAGCCTGCCAAGCCTAAAAACTGTCGGACTTCATGTACTGTGGTTGGTGTCGGGAATTCGCTAACGGCTTGAATTTTCTGTTCATTTGGACGTACACCAGATGCCGATATTTCGTAGCCAAGGTAATTTATCGACTCGTCAAAGAATCTACATTTCGATAACTTTAAAGTGAGGCCGTTTTCCCGTAGAAGTTTTAAAACCTCTTCGAGTCTTTGGAATCCCTGTTCAAGAGTTTTGGATGGCACCAAAATGTCATCAAGGTAGGCTAATGCAGACTCAAAACGTTTAGACCCTAAAATTTTATTGATGAGCCTTTGAAATACAGCTGGAGCATTTGCTAAACCGAACGGCATCCTTTTAAATTCATAGTGACCGTCCGGCGTAACAAACCCAGTCAAATGACGACTCCTTTCAGCCAAATTAACTTGGTAGTAACCTGAAGCTAGATCTAGAGTCGTAAAAAGACTGTTTCCACTCAGGTTTCCTATCTGATCTTCAATTAAAGGCAGGGGAAAACAATCTTTCTTTGTTTTATTATTAAGGGCTCTAAAATCTATGCAAAGTCGTTGTTCCCCTGTCTTTTTCTTGACCATTAATATCGGGCTCGAAAAATCGGAATTAGATTCTTGTACAATGTCGTTTTCTATCAACTCGTCAATTATTGTCCTTACTTGTTCCCTTTCAGAGTGGGAAAGACGGTAAGGCCTATAAACTACTGGCTTGTCATCGATTAGGTCGATAGCCATCTCAACGTCTTTAGCACAACCTATCTCTCCTAGATTCATCGCGAAACAATCACGGTAAGACTGCAAAAGATTGAGTAACCTATCGCGATCTTCTTCTTTAACACCATTACCAACTTTGATATCAGTCAATTTAATTGGTTCTTTCATAACGTTTTCGGTACTAATACGATTAACCATACAAAACTCTCTTTCTATAAAAGGAGTAGCTCTTGCTAGCACGATACCATTAGTTAATATCAGCTTATTGGACTTTAGGTTTGTTACAACTAGATGACCTATCCCTCGCACGATACGATAAGCTCCCTGGTGCAAACGATACTCTTTTTCTGGCTCAGCACAACAATATCCTTCAGCGTACACATCGCCACAAAAAGAGGAGTCCTCGGTTCGAACTTCGACTAATCCAACCTTTTGAAGTTCTGTAGGAGTGGTGACTATAAGCTTTATGGTATTCTCTTGGGTACATGAATCAGTGGTAGGGCTTTTATAGAAGAGAATTCCGTTGGTGTTTTTAAGGACAGTAACATC
This sequence comes from Euspilapteryx auroguttella, assembly GCA_951802225.1. NCBI lineage: Eukaryota > Metazoa > Arthropoda > Insecta > Lepidoptera > Gracillariidae > Euspilapteryx > Euspilapteryx auroguttella. The sequence goes on along the minus strand of OX637644.1, from coordinate 8,444,295 downwards.
CGGCAATTCTGTAAAGTTTTGTCCTACGAGTATAGGTGTACTTAAAAAGCTGTCTTGAACTACTAGCACTTCGACAAAAGCCTCCACTTCATCAATTTTTAAATCGATAAAGCTCTTATAGACTGGTAGTACTGTAGCATTACCAAAACCCCTTATTGCTGGAAGTTCCCGAAAGTTTTTATTTAGATTTATGATCTTAGCTTCAGATTCGCGCATGAGTGTACATTCACTACCGAAATCGATATAGGAAACAATGACCCTACCATTGGCGCTAACCTTCTTATAATATTTGTCATTTGCGTTGTCGGTTGATATTGTCAAAGTCCTTCTTTCCTCTTTTGAGGTACTTGTATTTCCTGTACTAGAGTTGGTCGGTTGAAAGGTCAGTGGGTCTCGCCTACAATTGCTAAAACTATGACCTACCCTGAAACATTTTTCACACTTTACTAAAGGCTTGGGGCAATTTGGAAAAGAATGTCCCTTTGCGCGGCAGTTGAAACATGTGACAAACCTATCACTGATAGCTGTTGGTGTCATGCTTATATTATTACGACCCGCCTGACCTCCGTCGTTACGCCTCCTCATTGGAGTTTGGTCAGAAGGACGTTGTGAGTTGAGAAAATTCAATAAATCTTCCGGTTCCTCACAATTTAATGCTTGCGCGCCATTCCTCACTGATTTGTCTAATATACCGTGGACGACACAATCAACAGCTTTTTTTCCTTTAATTTCACACCGGTTTATTAAACAAAGTTTGTCGTAGAAATAGTCCTTTAAACTTTCGCCAAACCGTGTAGTGCGCGCAAGCATTTCTTCCAGAAGCCTACCATAATTTTGCTCGCTAGGAAACGCTTTTCGAAGTTTGACTTGCCATTCCTCCCAGTCGTAGCTGACCGACTGTAAGGCCTCGTACCATTTTTTCGCGAGTCCAACAAGTTTTTGGAGAGCAAAATGTATGGTTTGTTTCTGGTCCCATTCGTAAATTAATGCACACTCATTAACTTTCTTAATCCAAGCGTCTACAGTCTGAGCTTTGCTAGAGGGATCATATTCAGGTATAACATTATTTAGAGAATTGTTGCTTAAACGATTCGGTGTTCCGTCTCTTTCACTCTTATTAAATGTGGATAAAAGTTTCAGTACCTCGTCTACTGTGAACCCTGCCGATGACGTCGCCGGTTGCGGTGATGGTAATGTCGTCCCATGCAACACGGCGGGTGACAATGCTGGCATTGAAGTACCAGTGCCGTCTTGCACTTCTACTGTCCATGACGATTGACGTTTGCGTTTTTTTCTGGCGATACGCGGCGGCAGAGGCGGCGGCGATCGGGCTTTTGTTCGCTTGCCTCAGGGCCGCTTTCGTTCTCGACTTGAACGTGGAGAGGCAGTAGATTGGTCCGCTTCGTCAGACTCCATAGCCTCAAAAATAAAATTAAAAAAATATGAGTATTAAAATAAAATGAATTAAAAAAACGAGGTATTGCTACTAAGCCAGACTATGCAATGCATATGGATAGATGCATAAACAACACACTAGTAAGATACCATTTCGAGAAAATTTTAACAAATAATTTTAATAATAAATTTAAATGCAATGAGTGACCTTATCGCTAGAAAGCAATTTCTCCCAATTAAACCACATTAGTTAATCATATGACTAGATATATACAAGATGGATGCCTAAACGACGCTTAGGCATACATGACCCATATTAAGGTATACCTAGCCAGTCATAGAGCACACATAGCCCCTCTACGGCATACATAGCCAGTCATAGAGCACACATAGCCCCTCTACGGCATACATAGCCAGTCATAGAGCACACATAGCCCCTCTACGGCATACATAGCCAGTCATAGAGCACACATAGCCCCTCTACGGCATACATAGCCAGTCATAGAGCACACATAGCCCCTCTACGGCATACATAGCCAGTCATAGAGCACACATAGCCCCTCTACGGCATACATAGCCAGTCATAGAGCACACATAGCCCCTCTACGGCATACATAGCCAGTCATAGAGCATACATAGCTCCTCTACGGCATACATAGCCAGTCATAGAGCACACATGGCCCCTCTACGGCATACATAGCCAGTCATAGAGCACACATAGCCCCTCTACGGCATACATAGCCAGTCATAGAGCATACATAGCTCCTCTACGGCATACATAGCCAGTCATAGAGCACACATAGCCCCTCTACGGCATACATAGCCAGTCATAGAGCACACATAGCCCCTTAACAGCGTACATAGCCAGTAAAAAAAAATACAATAACAAATACACCAAACAGATATTTGATTTGAATCTGAGGGTGAATCGTAAATTGATCTAGATTATTAAGTTTCTGTTCGAGTAAATTTAAACTTCTAGTCTGTAATCAAAATAACGGACGTTTTATTTGAATCTGAGGGTAAATTGTCATTTTTTTTTTTTTTTTTTTGTTTCTGTTCAAGTTAATAACAATTCTGAGTCTGTAATAAAAATAACGGACATTTGATTTGGATGTGAGGGTGAATCAAAAATTGGAATAAAATTCTTAAGTTTCTGTTCAAGGTAATTTCACTTATTAATTTTCAATAAAATTTATAAAAATAGTAAAATGAAAATAATAGTTATTGTCTACGCTTGTATACTTAGTTTAGTTATTATAGTTTTGCCTATTATTAGTAATAATTCATGTAAACTTTTAATCATAATTGAACAGAGTACGGTACAAAATTTATAAAAACATTCACAAATGTAAGTTTATCTATTAATAAAACTGATAATTGTTTTAACGGAGGTTCCAAAACGCGTTTTGTTAACGGTCTTACAAAAAAAAAAAAAAAGTAGATATAATAATAAAACATCACATCCGGACCGGAAACAAACATCGATTTTTATCATAGCAATATTCGCCCCGCCCGGAAATCGAACCCGGGTGCACAGCACACGCTTACTCAGTTCACGTCACTGCCAACTGAGCCACGGAGCAGTTAAATATATTTAATATGATTATGATTACCGTAGGTAAAACCACAGAACAAGGCAGATGCTCTCTCTCTCGTTGCCGGGCAGAGATCGGCAAATTACTCCACTAAGTTAAATCCATTAAATGAATTTATTATGTAATAATCATATAATATTAATAATATAATATTAATCTACAAAATAAATATTTTAAAACAAATTTACATACCTTACTGGGCTCAGATTCTCGTACCACTTCCGAAATAAAATGATACAAATATGCACTTGAGTAGATATCACTATAATTAATCACCTTCACAAGTTTTTACATTTATTTATTCACTGTAAATTAAACTGACAGCGTTTACTTCTTGATGTCCGTGCTCGGCTTTTGCCCCGATCAGAATGCCCGCCCAACTGACTGTCCCGAGCTTATAAAGGAGGCGCTACCGTTACGTTTCTTGAATTTCTCGGGCCTAATTCGCGGCTACCCTCATTGTGATTTATGAAATCATGACAAATTGTTTAAGGTTTCGGGTAAGGAATGGAATGTATAAATAAGTCATAGCGCTGCAAGGAGCAAGTCGTAAGTCGTAGATAAACATCCGGGTTAACAGGGCCTATATAGACTGATTCATTTAATATCTCGAGGTGTGTTAGACAGGGTTGTGTCGGGTAGCGTCTCCATGGCTGTCTATGTCCATACTGTTTATAGACAGTAGTTTTTTCAGATTTAAAAGAGGGCAAACTACAATTAAAGAGTAGAAAGAGCTTCATCGGCGTATGAGTTGCATACACACGAGTTGATACCATCTCTCATGAATGCATTGTTTCTAAAGTCACTTTTTTTAATGATATTTCTTAAAAATAATGTGATGATGTCTAGCAATCATCATCATCATCATTTCAGCCGTAGGACGTCCACTGCTGGACATAGGCCTCTCTCAAGCAATGAGACTGTATATTATATCTTTCGGTAATTAAATAGTCCAGCCGTATATTTTGATAATGCGATGCGACTTATTCGTGATTATATTAATGGTATTAAAACAAAAATGTGAGTGCTTTACATAGGTATGGGCAGCTGGAACACGTATTTTCTCTGCCCGGGAAGTAGTATCCTTATTTCGTCTGTTCCTGGGAGCGCTTGCGTTGAACTTGGTTCACTTCGTCCATTACCCCACTCACCCCAAGGAAATTCAGATAACGGTATTATAGCGTAAAAAAATACTTTAGCCGCACTTTAGTCTAACATTTGGAATATTTAAATTAAAAAAACTTTTTGATTGCCGTTATTGGCTTATAACGTTTCATAAAACATACTTAAAGTGTTAACAAAAAAATCGCTATAAATCCGTTAAGTGACCATGACTACATCTAAGTCTAACAATTTCAGTTTACGACCTTATAGTGTAGCAATCTCATTTTCTCATGTAAAATTTTACTTGACAAGAAAATCTTTATTGTACTTTAACTACATTATAGATAATGATTTCCAGATAACGGCATTTAAGTGTAGTATTTTGATAATAAATTCTAACGACAAAAAACGTTGTCGTCCTTTAACGACTTTACAGTTAAGCAATGTCACTTAACGTTATTTTAGGTATTCAAAAGTATACAAATAATGCATTTAGCGACATTTTTGCTTAGTCTATTTTTGAATCTATAAATGATACGAATATATTAGTAATACAGATCGATAGAGATTTTTTTTCTAAGTAAAAGTGCATCAAAAAGTGAAAATGAGCAAAATGTCAGTTAACGACTTTATAGATAGAACACGGCAGTATTATACTCGCTAAAAATTTAATTGTGAAACAAAATTTTATCAAGTTTTATTCGAATTAAGTAAGTATGTAAGTAATTACCTACTCACCCATGTAACTTTGGGAAAATGGTTAAAGCTCAGCAACAAGTAACATAACAACTTAACAACCAAAAAATAAGCAGGCATTTGCTAACTGATATGGGGAAATTTTTAAACAAAACCCATATGTAGGGGAGACCGAGGGGAGTTGGAACATTTTTCACATTTTGCTCGATATCTTTATATCTATAAACACAAATGGTATGAATTATGTAGGTACCAAATGATAGCTTATTTCTTTAGGTAATCGATACCATATACAATCAAGGTGTAAATATGAACAATCAATATATATAAAACTCTTCCGTTACTGACTGACTGACTGACTGACTGACTGACTGACTGACTGACAGACAACGCAGAGCCAAAACTACGGGGCGTAGCGGTCTGAAATTTTGCATGTAGGTTCCTTAGTAAGTGTAGGTGAGCACTAAGAAGGGATTTCCCGAAATTCCTACGGGAACGGGAAAAAACAGGAATTTTGTGTTTATGACAAATCTGCGTGGGAAAAACCGCGGGGCAGCCTCTAGTTTAGAATAATATCTATTAGAACGTAACAAGTCATTTTGTTCCAACTCCCCTCATACCGAGGTGAGTTGGAACAGGAGTCGAGGTGAGTTGGAACATGGTAGGATCAGTACATTTTTGTGCGAGTTCTAGACATTGTTTTTTGCTCTTGAATATTCTCAATCACACTACATAATGAACGTTTTCTACCCGTGTTCATATATTTCACGGCTTGCTATTCCTTCGACTTTCTCCTCTTATAATCAGTAGGCATCCTAAAACAAAATAACCAACTCAAGATGCAAACAAACAAACAACACCGCCATACATCGCCCATACAAACAGTAAACGAGGTAAGTTGGAACAAGCTGTTCCAAATCTCCTCAGTAAGTACAAAAAATCATCCCGATTTTTGTAAAATTATAAAACCAAGAAAAAATAAATATAAATCAACTTTTCGAAGGCAATGGAATGATTCCTTATTATATAAGCGTTTGAAAAAAATAATCCACACACCACAATTTAAGAGGAGTTTAGCAAAACACAAAAAAAAAACATTATTGTACGGATGTGAGACCAAAACTTCTCCGCAACTGACTCATTTTTCGTTTCGCTCGCGCCGAGTCGCAGACACAGCTCGAAAAGAAAAGGAGTGGAGTCGACGAATGAGGATCAATATATGACTATTTATCAAAATCAGACTATTTATTACTGAATCAGAATATTTTATTTGTTAGCACATGTAAGATTAATGCTAATAATATGTACTTACATAAGATGATAATAAGAATTTAAGTTAGTTAGCGCACACCGCTAAAAGTTGCAATTTTTACTCGGATGCGTGTGACGTCACACACGTAGAAAACGAAGTAAGATTCTATAACAAGATCCCAGAAGAGATTTTGACTCTGAATGATAATGAGTTTGAAACTCGTATCAAAAAAGTTCTGATTAAGAAAGATTATTACAATATTGATGATTATGTAAACGACAAAGACGCATGGAAGTAGTCTAGCTCTGCACTTAAGATATTTTTCATTATTTCATGTAATTTAATTTTTATAATCTGTATAATGTTCATTGTATTGTCACCTAATTGTATTGTAATATCACAAAACAAAAAAAAAGAGAGATAAATTGTAAAGTAAAGTTTGTTACCCCTTTCTTCTCTACGCTGTAAAATCATTGCGAAAGGGAGTAGAATCATTTGACAAAGGAGGGCTCGTTTGGGGGTCTCTCCAGGCGACTATTGTCGTAAGGCAAGGCAAACATTTGTTTACCTGAGCCAATTGGTGGGCACCCTGAACTACCTCGCCTCTCACAGTATAGGATACTTTACCAAATAAGGTATCAATAGCAATTAGATTAGATGTAGTCTAATTTACTTTCAATAAGTGCATTATTTAACATGTATTATTTGTGTTCTAAATTTGAACGTAATTAAACTTTAGTTATCGATAAAGTAAAGTACAAATGCACCCACTGATACAGGTTTCTTTATATAGGCCATTAACTTGTCGTTTCTGAATGTCATTTTACATATGGTTTTCATACCTCTATATGTATGGTGTTTGTTCACAAACTACACGTTTAGTCTGACTTCAGCATAAAACGTTCCGAGTGGACGTCAGAAGGCCTGGCATAACTTTAGCGTTCAATACATCTCATTCGCTTACGACGTCGACTCATTAACATCGTCGTCGTCGACAAACCGTGATGGCGTTTAGCGCAGCGTATTAGGAGTGCAGAGGAGGGGTGGCATATCTACGTGTTATTACGTAGAACTTTAGGACTTTATGCAAAGTTACGAACTTCATACGAATCTACACATTTTCTATCAAATTAACGAAATAAATAAAATACAAATCCTTAGTCGGAAAGGGCAAATTTCCTTTTAAATATAAAAAAATAGTAAATATATAGAACAATACAAAAAAAGTCTGCACCGAAAGTTTCAGTTATTAGTTTAATTTAATTGCATTCCGCATCCAAACCGGCATCGGAGTCGTTGGCGAGGCCATCTTGATTCCAATCTCGAGAACTGACCAAAGGTGACACGATGCAAGAATAGAAATACTTGGAGAAATAGGGTTAAATCTTTTGTCCAGCAGTTAAAATTTTAGATGCTACAAAAAAAACCATTCTTATTACCTCAATTTCTGCTTTTTAATATCTTTATATCAGAAAAGTATGACATTCATTTGTTAGGACGAACGCATTATTAAAAGTAAATTTTTACTAATACATGGTAATCAATCTATTACTCTTCCGTTACTGACTGACTGACTGACTGACTGACTGACAACGTAGAGCCGAAACTACTGGTCGTAGCGGGCTGAAATTTTGCACGTGGGTTCCTTGGGGAGTGTCAGCCGCGGATCTTCAATTTTTTTAGGCGGGGCAAAACTGAAAAATGGCGCCCCCCCCTGCCCAGTTATATTGAATTTTACTTTTTTTTATGCCTATAATTTCACCTATAAGCGCCCGTAGCATGACCGACCATTTGTCGAGTTTTTCTGTCACTTTTGACCTCTTTTGACATTATCTCAATACATTTATATGTCAAAAGTGACAAGGATTGGTCAAATGGTCGGTCATGCTCGATGATTCTGAGTAGCAATCTCCCATTTCTCTGGTCATGCTACGGCCGCAGATGTCCACTTATTGAACGACATTTGAACATGCCTACCTATAGGATAGGTATTTGAACATACCTAATCCTGGAAATAATAATATAAACACGGCAGCACAGGATAGGAAACCACATTTTTTGGCAGCTGCTCCATCCTCTTTTAAACCTCATCGCGTCGTGCGCACATAAACTGTGCATAATTTAAATGCGTTTGAGGGTAGTCAATCGTACCCGTGTGTTACCCCCAATGTGTAAATAACGTGTTATTCTCTGATGAGGCTCACTTCCACATCAACAGCCATGTCAACAAGCAGAATTGTCGCTACTGGAGTTGCGAAAATCCAAATCGCAAACATGAAAGGCCCTTACATAGCCCTAAAGTGACAGTTTGGGTTCTCGAAATTTACAATAATTCTGCCGCCGCGCAACGGTAGCAGAATTATTGTTGCGATAAAACTCGCGCACACAAAAAGCACGGTCCGCACAAGTGCAACGCTCCATGGCGACTGAATTCCGAAAGACCGTTAGTGCTTCCCCCGTACCCCGCGCGCCATTCTTGCGCACCGTTTGAATTTTATTCGAAATTTAAATTTCAAAGGACTTATGGGCCACCCTGTATATCACTTATTGAAGGTTAATAAGACTAATTATTCTAATTGGTATTGATACCTTATTTAGTAAAGTATTCTATACTGTGTGAGGCGAGGTTGTTCAGGGGCGCCCACCAAGAGGCTCAGGCAAACAAATGGCCTAAATTTTTTAAGTAGGGTGGCTTTTTGAGCAGGATAAAGTTTTTTAAATTTCTCTCGCTGCAGTGGGCTTGAGCGGTCTAGCTAGGTGTCATTCGAAGGAGCCTTAAATGTCAATGAATTTGATATATGAAACATATCGTAGTGTAGCTTAGTTAACTAGTTATCACCATATTAAGAAGCGTTTCGTTGGCGCGGAAAGAAGGTTAAGTTTTCCAGGGATTTTGTGTAACTAACAACAGACATCGGCGGTTTTCGGCCTTCATAGGATTCGACAAATTAAAATAAAGGTCTGAACACCGATTCCGGCTGTTTTGGACGCATAGTTACGAAAATAATTGAACCTAAAGGAATCTTAATTGAAAGTGCTCGCGGCCATGGGACTGAAGGGTCATTATCTGGTCAAGTATTAGAGGTAGCCAAAATTTTATTACTTCGACATTTTTTGACAAATTGAACCTTGCTTTGACAAAAAAAAACAGGTCTCTAAACATTCCAGAAGTCTAGATCTCAATGTCCGCGCGGTTCTCCTTGTTTCGTTCGCGCGGACACCATCAAACCTTCATAACTTCTTTATTTATGCTTTGACAAATTCCTGGTTTTCACCATTCAGTTTTGACAAATTTCGACAGAATCTGAGCGTAATCATTTTTTTATTTCAGAACTTGGTTGCGCGGTCGAAACGGCAATCCGCATCACGAGAGGACTGCTCATGTTCATGGCCAAACAAAATCGCGTAATTCGAAAGAAAGCTAAGCTTTCCCTCTACACAACCTGCGGCGCCGCTTTCTATGCAAAAAAAAAGCAATTTGTAAATGGACAATCGACTATAGATGGCGCATTTTGTTTTTTGTCGCATAGAAAGTGGCACCGCAGGTTGTGGAGAGGGAAAGCAGAACTTTCTAAACTATTTCACAAAATGTTTTTGCTCTTAGCGACACTAGATGGCAAATTTGTTTTTTCTTGCGAATATCGCGATTTTGTTTGGCCATGAACAGTCCTCTCGTGATAATTGGGTCCATGGTTTTACTAACACAGCGCGGCGGGGCGGCGCGGCGGCGGCGCGCTGGCGGCGTGGGTGAATAGTGTATGGATGTTCCGAACGTTCGCATTCGCATTCGCATTCGCGAATGATTTGCATCATTTTAACATTCGCTTCGAAATTCGCATTCGCATCAAAAGGATGCGAATGTGATGCGAATGCGAATGTACCGCTATTGGCACCAAGTTTCTTATGTGGAGATCAATTACTTTATGGCAATACGTCATGGTCCGGCGCGAAATTCAAATTAATTTGCGTTTTTTATTTGTTCTGGCAAAATTATTTGTCTATACCAATATTATAAAGAGGAAAGATTTGTTTGTTTGTTTGTTTGTAACGAATAGGCTCCGGAAATACTGAACCGATTTGAAAAATTCTTTCACTGGTAGGAAGCTACACTATCCCCGAGTGACATAGGCTATATTAGATTTTTTTTAAAATTAGGGATCCTTACCTAAACTCAAATAATGTAACCCAAGGTGCAATATTTTTTTCCGTTGTTTACATATTTTGACAGGTGGTTTGTTGTTGTTGTTTGTTATTTTTAGTAAGCCCATTCAGGGCAGTCAAAAGAACATAGTCTATAGAGCCAAGTGTTAAATAGTATCTTAAATTCTGTGGCGTAACGACGTTCGCCGTGTCAGCTAGTTTTTAATAAATTTAAAATGACTTCTCGAATATGTAAAAAACCATTTCCCACATTGATACAACCTTTTTGGAAGACAGAGTTACTGATTTTGTGTAATGTGTTAATCTTAATTTTTGGCTTACAATAACTACTAAGAATTAAACCTTCGCCATAATAAATAAATTAAGGGGAAGGTTTAATTCTTAGTAGTTGAATTGAATACCTTCGCCATAATAAATAAATAATGGCGAAAGTATTCATTTTTAATAAAGATTTAATAAATTAGCGTATGTAGGAGGCCATCTCCCACATCGTAGTACGGCGTTTTTTAAGGACGGACCTACTTTTTTGATTTTGTGCCTAGGGACATAAAGGCCAAAAATCAATTTATGTCCTTAGACACAGAATGAGTAGGTCTGTTTTCTGAAAACGTTGTATTGTAGTGTGGGGGATGTTTTTTGCATGCGCGAGTTCATTGAAGCTTTATTAAGGGTTAATAATTTCGCCGGAATAATTAAGGAGCGCGAAAAAGTTTGAATTTCGCGCCATACCGAGGGGTAGATTGTATGTTTATGTTTGTAGTATTTGTAAGAAGTCTACTTTTTTTATTGTATTGTTTATTTTTCTATACCTAAATTTTTTTTCACTGACCTTGGACAAGGTTTCGCATTCGCATTCGCATCATTCGCATGCCTATCATTCACATTCGCATTCGCGAATGTCTTAAATTCGACATTCGGAACATCCCTTTTTTTTTTTTTTTTTTTAAGGCGGGGAAACTCCTAACGAGTACCCTGCAGCCCCGGGGGGAGCCGCAGGGTTATGTGGGGTTCGCACCCACTAAAACCCCGCCGGTGTCCTTCTCGGCTGATAGCAGGAGGGTCGCGGGTAAGCCTGTGGAATTCTCCGCGACCCCCCCCAGCATTGGCTGTGTAGCCTCTTCACGGGGGGACAGGTGAAGGTAGTCCCCCCTGAGCGCGGATGGCTCTTCCTACGCTCGACGGCGGAAACGGGACACCGCGTTCCGCCGTCCTTCTCGGGGCCGTTATATGACTACACGAGGCCCCCGCCTCGTGCACCCAACGACCCCGGGGTCCCCTCTTAGTCGCCTCTTACGACAGGCAGGGGATACCTCAGTCCTATTCTTCGGCCCGGTACTGCAGGGCGTATTCGGAACATCCCTGGAATAGTGTTGCGGTGCGGCGGCGGCGTCATCCGTTCGTGCGCTTAGGCTATTTTTTAACCCGAAAACCCCGTGGGAATGGAAAATTGGGTTTTGCTGTTTCAAGTGAAATTGCGGTGGCGAAGCAGCAGGGCGCACACTAGTAGGTCATAATATGTCGCTGTAGGTTGTTTCCATGGTAGCTGGTAGTATCATAAAACGGAAGTGGTCGTGCAGTACCGGAGTGCAGGCCGACGCGCAGCAGCAGGCGCTGCGCGGGCCGGTGCCGCACGCGGAAGGCGCGCGTGGCAGCCAGCAGAGCCAGCGCCATGGACGCCGCCTCGCCCGCGTGCGCGATGCCGTTCCTTATCGGCAGACCCGATACCTTGATAAAATGAACATTATTTAATGTTCACAAAAAAGTTGTACATAGTAACACATATCGTTAAGAGCCAGTTTACAGCCATGCTAGCGCCATTCGCGAAACAAATTAATATCTTCTACACTAAGGTAAATATCAAAAATGTGGCACAGTATGGCACTAGATAATTTAGCTTAGTATTTTTTGATCACAGTAAAGTAGTCCAAAGTAGTAGTAATTGTTGCCAAAAGTGGCCACTTTTAGTAACACTTTGTAGCATTCTTTGGTCTTTAACTTAAAAGCCATACAGAAGTGCCCTAAAGATACTAGGCTACATCAGTGGGCTACATTATCTAGTGTCCTACTGTGCACATTTTTTGGTATATTTGCCTTAGTTTAGAAGATTTTTTTCGCGAATGGCGCTAGCATCGCTGTAAACTGGCTCTTAAGGACTGCTTTAGTTAAAACTGTGTTGCAGTCCCAAACGCCCAGCCAGCTTCGTAATCTTATATTCATTTTCGTAGTTACATGGATTTTGAATTATAGTACTTATTTAATGTATTTTTTTATTATTAATTTTCAACATGTATATTACACCATTATATTCATACTTACTTAAAATAGATTTAAAAAAATTTAGCTAAAACATGCATTTAGCGTCAAATATAAATAGGAATAAAAAAAATTATAAATACAGTAAGTAGGTATATATAAATAAATTTAATTTGTGTCCGGGGAAGTAATAACATAACTTTAAGGGTGTATTCTATGATCAATTTCATAGACGATATGACCCCATATGGGGAGGTCACAGCCTCACCCCCCTCAGTATAATATTAAAAAAAAAAAAAAAAAAAATTTTTTTTTTAAATTTGCAGAAGTCGATCCCGCCTACTTCACAGACAGATTACTAAATGAAATAGTTATGGTTAAAGATCTAAGCTAATAGAAGCTTCATTAAGGTCTTGATCGAAGGCTAAGAGTTTAGCAACCTAAGTTACTAACAAAATAACAAAGTATTGCCTTTACTTTTTAATAAAGGTTTTTTTTTGCATTTTAACGGTTTTTCAAAGTTACCACAAAAAAATGCTAATTTAACTTTTTTATTTTTTGTGTTTTATTGTTAAAATTTGAGTTGTTCTCCAAAACGGTACTAGATTTATTTCTCTACGTCTATTACTTCAGAAATTGTGAACTACCAAATATAAGGTCAATACCTATTTAATTATTTTGTAAGTTGTTTACTTAACTTAGTTTAGAAGTTAAGTACAATTTTTTTATTAATAGTGGTATTACATTAGCAGCTGAAATGATGAAGCAAACATAAATTTTGCATTCGAAGTGTTTATGTATACTAAAATTATGTAAGCTCATAAAAGTTAATATTGTTCTCCCACTAGATTTGGCGTGCGTGGCCTACATTTGCGCGTCGGTGAAGCAGGTTTGCATTCACCTCATTACCAGGATTTCGTTATGATGTAAGTAGTAGAAAGTAATTTGCATTCATGTCAGTGCGGTCGTTTATCTTGGTGTACTTGGTTTGCTAACTTCACCCCCACGTTCAACAGGCTGCAAAATTGTCAATTTAAGATCACGTTTTGATAAAAAAAGCTGTTTTGAATTTATTTATTTTAGTTTTGAATGCTAAACTTATGCCTGAAAATAGAAAAGTAAGCATATTTGTAATATACAATAGTAGGTACCTATATATACTTAGATATTTATTAGGCATATTAGAAAATAGTATAAATATACTTACAACCATATAAGCATCTCCAATGGTCTCCACTTTGTACACGTCGAAATTTTCTAATATAGAGTCGAAACACGTGTAGAGATCGTTAAGGAAGTCCACAACCTGGAAACCATAGTTAAATTGTTTTTAAGATCTTATGTTGGTACCTTTATCTAAATATATACAGGGTGTCCGGGGAAGTTATAACATAACTTTAACTTTTAACTCTATGATCAATATCATTGACGAAAACAGCCCCATATGGGGGGTCGCAGCCCCCCCCCCCCCTCAGTATGAGAATTTTAATATTTTTTTTTGGAAAAGTCGACCCCGCCTATTTTTAAATTCACAGTTAAAGATTTAAGGCTCACAGAACCTTCATTAAGGTCTTGATCGAAGGCTTAGTAGTTAGGCTACCTAAGTTACTAACAAAATAACCAAGTATTGCTTTTACTTTTTTTTTCAAGATGATAAACCAAAAAAAAAAATTTTTGTGCATGCACAAAATGCACTTTTTTTTATTTTTTGTGTTTTATTTAGCTTTGAGTTGTTCTCGAAAATGGTATTAGATTTATTTCTCTACGTCTATTACTTCAGAAATAATCAACTACCAAAAAGACCCTTCGATTTTACCTTTTAATTTAAGATTTCAGTTTAACCCACTTTTATTAAAAAATAAAGTCAATTTTTAATTATTTTGTTAGTTATTTAGGTAGCCTGCCTACTTAGCCTTCGATCAAGACCTAAATTAAAGGTCCTTTTACGCGAACAGTGGCGCAACTCTAGAAAAAAAAATCTAAAGTAAGGCTTATTTCAGAAAAAACGCAGGATAAATGCAAAAACGCGTTACACAACAAAAATTGTTACACAATAGAATCATTTTTTGGCAACTTTGCCTTTTTATTAAAAAAATAATATCAAGTATAGTTTTACTAATGGACCTTTAAAACACGGGCTAGGTATTCTAGTATCCTAGAAAAAACATAAAAGCAAATTTGTCATATAAAAAAATATTTTTTTTTAAGTCTCAAGTAGGTGTCCCAAAAAAAGACAAAAATTGACAATTTCGGCGTCCTTGCCCTTATACAAACTTGAATCGATTTATCGTGAGTATCGTGAATCGAGTCATTGGGCTACATCACTAGTTATACCTCAAAATGACAACGTCTAATCGGGCTTCTTATTTTATGGCGATTATAGTGTCATTAGTTTAGATTTTAGTAGAAAAAAAATTTCATCCTGTATGAGCAATATAAAAAAAAAACACTTCTGATGTTTGTAATGTAAATATAATCTACTGTATACATTTTAACTTTTTAAACCCAGCGTTTCATACAAACTATTTACATCCTGTAAACGGCGTCCAGTTTTTGTTTAATTAGCGTACTCAAAATTCTAGAAACACATCCATAAAAATTTCTAAAAAAAAATAAGGAGCGGTTCCTGTATCAAGGCTTTTTAGACATATAAACGCAGTTTTAATATCATATTTCATGTTGTAATATTATGAGGCGCTTATTTTGAAAATTTCATGTCTCTAGTGGCATTAGTTTAGATTTTAGTAAAAATCATGTTTCATCCTGTATAAGAACTCAGGGGCTAAATATTTAAAAAGTTTAACCATTTATAATGTTGGTGATGTAAAAAGAATCTTCTGTTCAACTTTCTAAACCCAGTGATTTAGGAGTTTCATACAAACTGTTACACTCTGTATACGGCGTACCGGTTAAAGTTATCCCAAAATGCCGTCT
This sequence comes from Euspilapteryx auroguttella, assembly GCA_951802225.1. Classification (NCBI taxonomy): domain Eukaryota; kingdom Metazoa; phylum Arthropoda; class Insecta; order Lepidoptera; family Gracillariidae; genus Euspilapteryx; species Euspilapteryx auroguttella. Next base: position 8,428,902 of record OX637644.1, on the reverse strand, counting down.
CAATGGGTGCCTACGTCACGTAAAAAAGCTACTGTCTAAATTTCATCTTTCTATCTTCAGCGGTTTAGGCTGGGAGTTGATATGTGAGTGAGTAATCAGTATTATTTGGATTTTATACATAAAGGATGTCCGGGAAAGTTAAAACATAATTATAAGGGTGTATTCTATGATCAATTTTGTCGACGAAAACACCCCATATGGGGGACCGCAGCCTCACCCTCCTCCTCCCCTTCTCAGTATGATGTTTTTTTTTTGCAAAAGTCGACCCCGCCTACTTTTAAATTCACAGTTAAAGATCTAAGGCTCACAGAAGCTATATTAAATTCTTGATCGAAGGCTAAGTAGTTAGGCTACTAAGTTACTAAAATAGTGGGTGAATCAAAGTTTTTTTTTTTATTTTATTTTTTGGTTTTTCAGAGCTACCACAAAAAAGCAGATTTTATTTTTTATTTTTTGTGGTTTAATGTTATCTTTTGAGATGTTCTCCAAAATGGTACTAGATTTATTTCTCTACGTCTATAACTTTAGAAATTATCAACTACCAAAAAGACCCTTCGCTTTTACCTTTTAATTTAAGATTTCAGTTTAACCCACTTTTAACAATACATAGTATAAAATAAACTCGCTTCCCGCGTCTGTCCCTATGTATGCTTAAATCTTTAAAACCATGCAACGTATTTTGATAAGGTTTTTTTTAATAGGTAAAGTAATTCGACAAGAAGGTTTATAAGTATAATTCATGCACTATATAGTAATAGGTTAAGCGGTACAAAGTTCGCCGGGTCGACTAATTAAAAAATAAAGTCAATATTTCATTATTTTGTTCGTTATTTAGGTAGCCTACCTACAAAGCCTTCGGTCAAGACCTAAATTAAGAGTACTTTTACGCTGACAGTGGTGCCACTACATAAAAAAAACTAAAGGTTTTTTTTTTCAAAAAATTGCTCCCTAGTGCATAAAATCTTGGTCCCTAGTATTTTTTAAGTATTTTAAATAATATCTAGGGTTAGATTGTTTATGAATTACTGTTTTTTGCAAAAAGTACCCACTTTAGCTTACCCCTTTATACTGTTTCATGTATTACTGTTTGTTCCTAAAAGTTGCTAAAAGTGGCTACTTTTAGCAAAAAACAGTAATTCATAAACAGTCTAACACTAGATATTTTTAAAATACCTAAAAAATACTAGGGAATAAGATTTTATGCACTAGGGAGCACTTAAAAAAAAAGCCTAGTTTTTTTTTTTTTTTTTTAGAGTGGCGCCACTGTTCGCGTAAAAGGACTGTTAATTTAGGTATTGATCGAAGGCTAAGTAGGTAGGCTATCTAAATAACTAACAAAATAAATAAATATTGACTTAATTTTTAATAAAATTGGGTTAAACTGAAATGTTAAAAAAGCAAAAGGTCTTTTTAGTAGTTGATAATTTCTGAAGTAATAGACGTAGATAAATATGTATATCTAGTACTATTTTCGAGAACATCTCAAAAGATAACGATAAACCACAAAAATAAATAAAAGTATCTGCATTTTTTTGTGGTAACTTTGAACAAACGTAAAAAATGCACAAAAAAAAATTATTTAATCACCCACTTTAAACAAAAAAGGAAACTCATTAATTGGTTATTTTGTTAGTAACTTAGGTAGCCTAACTACTTAGCCTCCGATCAAGACCTTAATGAAGCTTCTGTGAGCCTTTGATCTTGAACCTTGAATTTAAAAGTAGGCAGGGTCGACTTTTGCAAAAAAATAATTAATAACAACTAAAGTGAGGATACGACACCCCATATGGGGTGTTATCGTCGATGAAATTAATCATAGAATACATCCTTAAAATTATGTTATAACTTCCCCGGACACACTGTATAGTTGTGTATAGTGTGGGTGGGGCGCAGGCAAGTGTTGGTTAGTAGAACAGAGGGCAGAGCCGACCTGCAGCGGCGTGCTCTCGGCGGACATGGCGGTGAAGCCCACGATATCGCTGAAGTAGATGGTAACGGAGTCGTAGCTCTCGGGCAGCACGCGCCGCCCGCGCTTCAGCTGCTCGGCCACGGGCGCCGGCAGCATCTCCTCCAGCAGGGCCTCTGTTGCCGAGGATACTTTTATTACAACTTATATTTATACATTTTTTGATTTAAGTACTTACTAAATTCCTCACAATATTCATAGGATTTCTACCCAAGTTCCTCTCACACAGTTATAATGGAAATCGGAACGTTTTATTTTCAACGTAGCTTCATTAAATTAAACACAGTAACATTATAATAAGCTTTACATAAGAATTTGTTTTCAAAATAGTTTCTCAATTCCTTTTTAACTCATGATCGCTAAGGTACTGGAACCAAAGATAGTCCGCAGCCCAAGATAGCCTATTTAAAAAAAAAAATGTTTTGCCCAAATTTATAAAATATAAAATAATTAGGGATCTTACATTAAAGTCCAAAAACAAAAATGCAACAACATTAGAAATTTTTTGGGAAGTAATTTTGGAAATAATCGGACTTTGATTGACGAGTCGTTAAACGGATAGCGATATAAGTACACGGTCATTTTTTTATCGTGGCGGAAAATTTAACGCCCGGTTGGCATAGTTATACAGGACTGATTCCTGAAAACAAAATTAAAAAATAATGAACCGTGCTCACTAGAGGTACTCACTCACTCACTCACTTGAGCTAACGTTGTCTAGCATCAGAGCAATGACCTAAGGTGGCTTAGCTGCTGCCAGACGAGTCAGGAGGTGGAGGGCAATGCGCAGGGGGGTGAACAAGGAGTCCATCGGCCATAAATAACTTTTTTATTTTTTTAAATTTTCAAAAAAAAAAAACAAAAGTAAATAAAAAAATATTTTTTTTTAATATTTTATTCGAGTCATATATCATGCAAAGACTTAGTCCTGAAAGTTTCCGCCACGATAAAAAAATTACCGTGTATATTTCCTATCCTAGGAGGCTGTAATTATATATTTTTTAGACATACACGTAGGGGATTATCGTTCTCGACATCTAAGAGAACATTATTGCTTGAATTATTGTGGTCGCATTAAAAAACCTTTTTAGCTATACATCAAAATTGTTATTTTTACGTTTTTTTTTGCTTTAACAAGGCGAAGTTCTGTAAGATGGCCCGCTTCCAGATCTCCCAAGATAGCCCGGCCTCAGAAAGGACGATTTAAGGCGTATTGCGAAATTAGTATAGGTATAAAAAATATAATAATATGTTAGATCAAAAAGAGGGCTATGTGTTAGCATGCTAAATGACTCGAATAAATTATAAAAAAAACTTTTTTTTTTACTTTTGTATTTTTTTTTGAAAATTTCAAAAAATAAAAAAAACTTATTGAAGGCCGATGGCCCCCTTATTCACCCCCCTGCACATTGCCCTCCATCCCCTGACTCGTGTGGCACCAGCTAAGCCACTGTAGGTCAATGCTCTGATGCTACACAACGTTTTTAGTTTTTTTTTACAAAAACTTTTGAAGTACCGCAAGTGAACACAGTTCATTATTTTTCAATTTTGTTTTCAGGAATCGGTCCTGTATAACTATGCCTACCGGGCTTTAAATTTTTTCCAGGATAAAAAAGTAACCGTGTGTTAATAAACTCAAAATTTTCGAACAGCATAGAATTTTTAACATTTTGTTTTATGATAAAATACAAGTTTTTCTTTTTCATATAAAGTATAGACATGTTTTTTTGCGGGCTATCCTGGGAACCCCTGTTCCTAAAATAGCCCAGTGACAGGTTTTTTTTATTTCAATAAATCTCTGAAACAGTAAGTAATCATAAAATTCAACATATTATCTAAACACATGCACATATATACGGAGATTGCTTTAAGGTAGCAAAGATACATAATTATAATTTATTTTGTTAAATTTATAGCTGTTTGAAATAAGATGGGCCTTAAATGGCTCTAGTACCTTATCACTACCCTATGTACAATATTAACGGACCTGTTTTTTTCTTCTCTTCCTGCAGCTGGTCCGTGCGCTCATCCACCAGAGCCTCCAGATTGTTCGCGTATTTCTCCATCATCGCTATCATATTATCGAAGATGTTTGGTTTCCTGAAATATTTTCATTCCGATTTCCGATCAAGTATCTTTAAGGCCCGTTCAACAATAATACTAGCGCCACTCTTGATATACTTACTTAACATTTTTGTATAGATAAAAAAAACTATATATTGCTACTATACCTACTTACTTACTTTTCGATTTATATGACAAGTTTTATTTTGCCTAGTAGGTAAATAGGTAATAGTAAGAGCTAAGGTATCTTTCTTATTATTCAATGCAGAAGGGTTAAATCCCAGTAAGAATAAACCTGAATGTATTGGCGTAAACTATGTATAATATAGCACATCCAAATCCGAAACAAAAGGTAGGTAAGTAAGTATACGTTGAATCGGCTATATAATCGCAGAATAAAATATACTTACACTAGAGGCTGCCCCGCGGTTTCACTCACGCAGATTTCTCAAAAACACAAAAATGCAGTTTTTTCCCGTTCCCATGGGAATTTCGGGAAATCCATTCTTAGTGCTTACCTACACTCCCTAAGGAACCTACATGCAAAATTTTAGCCCGCTACGCCCAGTAGTTTCGGCTCTGCGTTGTCTGTCAGTCAGTCAGTCAGTCTGTCAGTAACGGAAGAGTTTTATATATATTGATTTTAATTTTAAAGGCTGATTTGTAACTATCTAAGCCTAGATAAAGTCGGCCTGTTTTAAATGCTGTAAAATTACAAGAATCCTTATATTCATCCTTAGCTTCTAAACTAAATGGACCATGCTAATAATATAACCATAGCCAAGGATGGGGCGTATCCCCTAGCTAGTTAGTGTGTCCGTGGTCTGTGCAGTGTGATGTGCACTCACATGCCCTTCCTGAGCGGGCGCAGGCGCGCGCGCACGGCCTTGAAGTCGGGCCGCGCCGCCGCGTCCTCGGCCCAGCACTCGGCGCAGCACTCCCGCACGCAGTCGAACTGCGCCGCCAGACCCTCCAGCGGCGGCCTGCGACAACGAACACGCACAAGGCACACTATACTAGTCAAGTCTCTAAGTACTGACATTCACAGTCAGTGTTGTCTGGTACTATTAGGTATTCTGTGCTGTTGTTAGGAGTCTTTTCGCTTGATTTTGATCTCGGACGAGTCGTTCTCGAGTACAGTACAGATTATCCTGGCTCAAGCCGTCTCATTATCCGTGAAGAGTTCACTGTATTGAAGTCAAAACTTACCTCTCTCTATATCAATTTGGAGAACGAGTTAAAGTAATTACCTACTTATAATTTTAACCGTTTCGAATTCAAGTTGAATTTCCGTCTTGACTGAATGTCAGCCTTGAGCCCCAGCTACCGCTACTTGGTAGGGAAAACGTCCCCCAAGGTGACGATAGGCGAAAGCTTGTCTTCCTTATTACCTTTTATCGTTTAATTTATACAAACATCAGCTTATGCCCTTATATCCAACTCGGTTTAAACTGCAGTTGACACTTTTTGTTTATATGAGAAAAAAAGTGACGGACTAATCAAACAGTTTAACCAAAGTTGGATTTTACGGGCATTAGTATAGAATGTTTATCCCATCAACCTGAGTTGTGGACACACCTACCTGTGCGGCGGGCTGGCGGCGGCCACGAGGCGCAGCAGGCGCGGCGCGGGCGGCGCGTCGGGCCCGAACGGTCCGCGCCGCGTGTGCAGCTCGTACAGCAGCAGCGAGAACGCGTACACGTCCGCCGCCGGGGAGCCGCCGTCCGCCGCGCCCCCGCCGCCCCCCCCGCCGCACGCCGCGCCCCAGCCCGCCGCGCGGAGCAGCTCCGGGGACAGGTAGGCCAGGTCTGGGAACGAAAAAGCATTGCACTATCTTGAATATATGTATATGTCGTAGTAAGATTTGATAATTAGGTTTTTTGCAAAAAACCTAGGGATTTTGCGAAAACACGGATAATTTGATATAAGCATTACTTTTTTTTCAATAATCCTGACATAAAGCAGTTTTTTTGCAAAAAACCTATAGTAAAATTGAAAACTTTGAAACCTTCCCATAATCTGATTGGCTAGTTTATTGCTTGCTGGTAAACTCTTATTCTGGTTGGTTCTCTGTAGCGTCAAAAGATATTTTAAAAAAATCCCTAGGTTTTTTGCAAAAAACCTAATTATCTAATCTTACTACGACATATACATTTTTGCATTTACTGGGTGTTTCTGACAAGGCGATAATAAATCAAAGGAGGGATTCAATTCAACTCACCACCATACCATACAACTTTTCCAAAGCAACATGGGTCAAAATCTCAAAACTATAATCAGCTGTACCATACATTGACCCCGTCAGCTGATCGAACTAATTACCGCCTTGTCGGAAACACCCTAAATAAAAGAAGAGACATCCGTTTATATGTTGATATTGTCTGTATCTTCTCTTTTACATAATACTTACTTTCCATATGTGCTTTAAGTTCAGTGGGGTCAGCAGGTGGTAGTTCGCCGCCTCTGAAGGTCCTCAGACCAAAATCTGCAAGTTTAACAACCCAGCGCGCGTCCACGAGGCAGTTGGAGGGCCGCAGCGCGCCGTGGAACAGCAGAGGGGACTCGTGGATGAAGATCATGCCCTGTAGTGGGTGAGTAACTATTTTTATTAATAAGGAGTTTGAGATGCTGTTAAAACAAGAGCTTAAGTATCGCCGGTAATGATACAATTTTAACATTCAAACTAAACTAACATCAAATGGCGGGATGACATTTTAGGTAGAGCAAAGAGGAATTGGCCAATACCTCCCTATATGCTTCTACTTTGAAAATTCTATTTATCTTATCTGGGTTAGAAACTTCGTTGTCGCGATGTAGGAATGGGGTTGTAAGTACACCCGAAAACTTTTTGCAGATGACGCTCTATAGCGATGTTCGACCCATAACAAACAAGTGTAATACAATAACTAAGCAGTTTTTCGACGTTCTTTAACACTGTATTGTATTGTATCGTATTGCATGTAGAAGAAAACATAGTTGCAAGAAGAAATTAATAAATTAGAAGGCTTATTACGTGGCAAAAACGTGAATTTTATGAGCAGTAAACAATGGTTTAACTTAAATTAATGTTAGCTAGAACCATTTGCTTGTCATTATCTCAAGTTCACATTTAATTACTAAGGTGTATGGACACAAATTCATACGAATAAACTATTTAAAATGACTTTTGCAAGTAAAACAAAACATTTAATAACCTAAAAACAATCAAAGGTCATCTCAATATGGGTCAGAAAACCTTGTGCGAGGATTGCAGAGCCCCTAAACAGCGATAAGATGTATAATTAGGAACAAACCTGTAGTAAAACTAATACTTCGGTAGTTCAAATCTTCAAAATTTCGAAAACATAACCTCAATCCGTTCGGTTGCTTTGAAGTTCTTTAACCTCATATACGGCTCTACCACAAAAAGAGTTAAACCTGGTTTTTATCACTAGACTAGGATTAAATCACGATTTTGTCATACAAATTGGCGATTTAGACCGGTCCAACTTTTTGGTGGTAAGGGGGATAGCTTTCTAGCCGGGAGTTGTTAGGAAACTTATGATTTTCATTTTTCTTACACCCAACAGCTACATAGTGAGTTTTTTTGATAAATAATTGGACTACTAATCACATACAAAACTTTGTTTGTTATGGGTCGAACGTACAAACGACACTAGCGGGATAAATTGGCAGTTTTCTTCCCCATTGCTGATTCGAGCGATCTCCGCTTTCACAGTGCATCACTAGGTGGCGTTAGTGTGCCCCCTACAACATCTTTGACTGGATTAAGGTGGCACAGGAAAGGGACACGTAGATATTTCGGAGGGGGTAGGTCTTTGCCCAACAGTGGGACAGAATTTAGCTAGACTAGGTACTTATAAAAAAAAACTAATACTAATAGGTACAGTGGCGGACACGATCGGCGTAACATTTCCGGTTTTTCTGTATTGCAAAATAGCTCTTGTTCTTTGGTAATACAGTCTTAGGCTGACGAAACCATAGACAAATCTGTTACGGCCTCCTAGTCCGTGACTGTACCTACAGATCTAAGTTTTTGGTTCTTTAAATGATAATGTAGAGCTAAGAACTTATAAAATATCTAAATTCTTAAAAACCCTACAAAACCAAAAATATAATAAACAGCGTGAATCTACGCGGTATACCTACAATAATTGCGCAATCACAATGACTGACTGACAGACAACGCAGAGCCGAAACTACTGGGCGTAGCGGGCTGAATTTTATTACGTGGGTTCCTTAGGGAGTGTAGGGGGGCACTAAGGAATAATTTCCCGAAATTCCCATGGGAACGGGAGAAAACGGGATTTTTGTGTTTAAGAAAAATCTGCGCGGGTAATACCGTTGGGCAGTCTCTAGTTGAGCGTTATAGCGGTGAGTTGAGTATACATAATACTAGCTTTTGCCCGCAGCTTCGCCCGCGCTTTTTAATTAAAATCGTTAAATACTGGTTAATTTACGACTCAGGATTCTGGTGAAATCATTTCTAAACGCACCCATACCCCCTAAAAATATCTATCTTTATTCATTTCTGGAGTTGCCACGAGTTGACACTGAAACTTCTAGCATTTCTATAAGCTGGTTGGGTAAAAGTAGTTGGATATACGTACCTACATACCTAATATACATACCTACTCGAGTAAAAAAAGTTGAAGATTTTTAGGCGCTTTATGTTTTTGGGAATGTTCCATTAGGTACCATGTGAATTTTGGTTAATATTTTCTTAATATAACTCTGAATCTAATTACACCCACTGAAGAACCCGTTTTCCTATTTTTACGTCAAATAAAGAAATATATATATACATTGTTTTAATGTTAACTAAAGAGTCCCGTTTTACGTTCCCGTGGGAATTTAGTATATTTCTTCCTTCCAACACCCCTAAATCTACAGAGACACTTGTAGGCCAAATTTCACGTTGGCATACTCAAGGAAATCGATTTTTCATACTAAATAATTAGTCCTGTAATCCCATTCCCATGGGAATTTAGTTAATTCCTTTCTTCAACACCCATTCATCCACTGAGGAACCTGTACACAAATTTCACGTCGATACACTCAAGGAAGTCGAGATATCAATCTCACAAAGTCCCGTTATTCCAGTTCTCGTGGGAATTTTGTAAATAACTTACTTTCTTTCAACATTCCTACATTTACTGAGGAACCAGTACACCAAATTTTACGTCGAAACACTCAAGGATGTCGATTTTTCATTCTCACTAAAAAGCCCCGTAATTCCCGTTCCCGTGGGAATTTTGTAAATTCTTTTCTTTCAACATTCTTTCATTCACCAATAAGTCTAACTAAAAAAAAAATCTGTTCTATATATCTACGCTCGTAACCGAGATAAAGACCTAAATATAAAATTACGTCACATTTGGCACACACCGCCTCAAAACATAACCTCTGTATGCTTCATACGATACATTAAAACATATTTATATAAATTCCCGAAAAGTTATGTTAATTGCCCTTCTACAGGGTGTCCCAAAAGTCGACGATAAACCGAAAGCAGGAGATAAAGCAAGTCATTACAGCTACTTACCAGAAAAATAAAATAAAAATTCTAGACCCTGTGGTGTTAAAACTATGGCTATTGAAATAAAACCCTAAAAATCAACACCCTGTGACGGGCTATATTTCAAATATATTCGCTATATTAGTTTAGTCGTTTAGTCGACGGCGAATCGGGTAATAATATTTAATATAATAATTTTATGACATTTTAATCGTATTAGCGATGTATTGTTACTCCTAATTGCTAAATAATCGGAAAAATATACTTGTGTGCAGTTAATTTAACAAATAAACTAAATTGCGTAGCAATTTATGTTGTTCAGATATTGGGTTAGTGCCTAGTGCGTGCGCAAATTACTAACCCTTTTTAGGGACCAAATATATTTCCTTTTGTTTAGATGTTTGTTTAGATGTCATATAAGTGAAATTTATATAACACTCAGGCCTATAACTTACTTTTCCTTAAAAAAACTCCGCCATGATAGCAAAATTAGGGTTCCTTTACGAATTCAAGTTAGTTTTTATAGGCTATAGGTACTTTTTTTTTGTTACAGATTAACCTAATTATTATTAACCCGTGGACATTGGAAAATGATAACGTTAAAACATATAAACTGACCGTTTCCGTGTATATCGACACATTTTATTTATTCTACACATTGTTTCGGGTGTGTATTTAAAGTAAACCACAACTTATTTTGTGTTTTTGACCGACGAAATAAAAAGGAGGAGGTACTCAATTCGACACGTATATATTTTTTTTGTGTTTTTGACCGACGAAAAAAAAAGGAGGAGGTACTCAATTCGACACGTATATATATATATATATATATATATATATTTTTTTTTAATGTATGATCACGCATAACTTTTTACAGAGTAGTCCAATTTTGATAATTCTTTTTTTAATCGACAGGGCATACCTTGAAGTTGGTCCCATAAAAATTTGGAAATAAAATTCCTACCCTAAGGGTGGGAAAATAGGGGTGACTTTATGGTCGGCGGGTCGATTTATCCACTCACAGGTTGCATTTCCGTGGTACACTATAACTTTTGATACCTACTTACAATATCTTTTGAAATGAAATAAAATCAGCCGAAAGACGTCCACTGCTGGACATAGGCCTCCCCCACAAATCGCCATACCGACCGGTCTTGTCGTCCCTGTAAACCATGTCGTCTGATAACCTTATGCGGTGTGACTCAACACCTTGTGGGAGAAAAAAATAATAAAACCCTAAAAGAACTGAAAAGCATAAAATAAAACTTTTTATCAAAAAATAAAACCGCCGAAAAAAAAACTGAAAAGCATAAAATAATAATCGTAATGTAATGTAGGGTAAGTTCTTAAAGTAATGTAGGGTATACCAAGTAATTTTGAGTCGGCGCCACAGATTCCTCGTATAAAGATCACTAAATTAGGTACCTTAAATTTAAAGAAATAACCAAAATTCGTGCGCTGCCGCGCAGCAATCTTTACGTAATTAAGGAATTTGCTTGTGTGGCGCGCCGACTTAAAATTACTTGGTATACCCTACATTACTTTAAGAACTTACCCTACATTACCTAATTCGATTATTATTTTATGCTTTTCAGTTTTTTTTTCGGTGGTTTTATTTTTTGATAAAAATTTTTATCTGAACAAATATTGTGTAGATAGGATACCATCACGGTCAGATATCGAATATTTATGTATGTACGGAACCAACATAAGTTTTAACTAATCGTGCTTCACTGATGACATGACATGAAGATGATGACATGAAGAAGGTATCCCTTGTAGTAGAGGAGCCCACGATGCTAAATGGGGATTTACTCGAGCGTCGTAACCTATTGGGTTGCAAAGCTTAGATGATAAGAAGAAAAAAATGTTACATGATATATCCCTTTACATCGGTGGGGGAAGCGGCTATAGATTTTTAAATATGTAAAAAAAAACTGTTGCATGGACATCTTCGAGCGCGTCAGATATTAATAGCATCAATGCCCTACGTATTTTTAATAATGTACGTATGTTAATCTGATCGTTTGCATGATGCGGGTGGTTGTATGTAAGGGTTGAAAATTAAAAAAAAAATCGAGCGCGTCAGATTTTCTAAGGGAGTGTTAAGTGCACCAAAAAAAAGCTCTCATTCACTAATCTGACGATTTCGATGGGACGCAAACTCGCAGCCATTTTCATAATGTGCAAAAAAAAATCGCCATTTTGAAATACTCAAGCGCGTCAGATTAAGATATATAAGGTTAATCTTTATGTTCTAAACGTACTGGTTCATAATCTGACGATTATCTAGAGGGATTCGCCTGATCTGACACAAAAACATTTGAAAAACGGTTCACCTTAATTAAAGGCCATCCCTGCAACTTCCCGCTAATTCCATTCAAAATATAATTTATGTAATATTTTGAGCTCGCTGAGTTCAAAGAAATAATATTTCTATGCATTTGAGCTCTCCCAGTTTGAAAGTCTGATAGAAGTTTCATAGAACACTATTTTTGGAATTTATTTATTTATTTGTATGGCTGCACTGAATACGCTAGTACTATGCTAGTACTAGCATGTCAAAGGCAATTGTCCAGGTTTCTTAGCCAGTTGGCTGCGTCGGCCGTGAGAGTGACGAAGTCATCAGCGTCGCCGGGGGCAGTCGCGCGCGATGTGCTCCACGGTCTGGAAATCCGCGCCACAGTCGTAGCGGGGGGACTCGGTCCAGCCGCACATGTGCTTGTACTGCGCGCTTCGCCCATGGCCAGTACAGATCCTGTTTAGGGTGCACCACTGGCGGCGAGATTTTTGGAATTTTCAAACCACAATAACTTTTGAATGGATCAACCAATTTTCACGCGGTTGGCGGCATTAGATGCAGTTTTATCATCCTCATAAGTAATTTTGCAATTTTAATTGATTGAACCGAAAATATCGGAGTAATCCCGAAAAAACACTCTTTTTTTGGTTTTCTTTCGTTCATGATATCTCTCGAACGAATCAATCGATTTTGAACGGATAAGCGACGATCGGCGTGGTTTTTCAAGCTTAAGGGCGGATTAGTTTTTGAAGTTGATCGATAAAGCCGTTTAAAAGTTATTCTAAAAAAAACACTTTAAATTTTATTTTTTTAAATTATTTAACTTATTTGAAAAGCTCAGGAAATAGCATGCAAATAAATAAGTGAGAGAGTAATATATAGAGAAACAGTGAGAGAGGAATAAAAACGCGGAGAAGGAAATTAAGGCATCACGCAGCTGCACGCATTTAACTTCATCAACGAATTTTTGTTACTTCGGCTTGCGGAAATCGTCAGATTATATATTTTTCATTATTCTTGAATTATTTCCTTATAAATAAAAAAAAATTTTGCTACGCTCCAGAATGTCGAGATGACGTTTTTTTTTTACAACTTTGTTGCCCTCTCCTTTCTTTACGTCACTCTCAAATTGACAGATTAGTGGAATATACACTTTTTAGGATGTAATTAACTCACCCTACCTTAATCTGACGCGCTCGAGAATTTCTGATGGTCAATTTTTTTTTACTAATCTGGGCCCTCAGTCTCATCGCGCAAAACGTAACTATCGAATAAAAGTAGAGTAGGAACAGTACGTTAATCGCAAGAAAATACACATTTTGTAGTCTCGTAATCAATTTTGCTATAACTATAGCAGTAGTATCGCAATAGATTGGAATTGACCAAAAAGGGTAGTCTGCTCCATAATAAGATAATGTTATGATTACGTTCGATATATATGTCAATAATGATTGATATTAAGTGACAGTTGCACTACGCCCGGTCCAATTTCGTCTAATAAAACAGGATTCACTATTTAATTTAAAAAATCCCAGATTATTCTATAGCTTGCTATTCATATTCTATTGCTATACTATAATGATCGATCAAAGTTACGAGACTCGCAATTTTTGACACAATCGTAATAGAGTAATAGTAGAATAATAATAGAATAGAAGTTTAATCGTAAGTTTAAGAGAGTAGAGTCCCAGATCCTCTATCCTTCGCGGGCGGCCTTATTTAAGGGCCTCATGTTTTGTGGAGGTACTTAACCGGGTACAAGGTATCCTCCTGTATATTAATCTGCCGCGCTTTAGTAAGTCCCGAAATCCCCTCTTGGGCTCCCCTACCATTGTAAGCCAGGTGTTTTAAGATTGTAATATACTTTTTGGCATTTGTTTTAGAAGCTCTGGTACTCTAGATTTTGTTCTCTAGATCTGTATGCATTATGGTTCTCAGAAATACATTTAATTGATCAATAATATATTTGCCACAAGTATACAATTCGTATAAACGTTACCAATAACATGTTTTATCAACTAAGCGTGTTTCCTCATGCAGCGATTCGATACAGAATTGCGTCGATAGGCGATATCGGTGCGATATCGAAAACGTCGCGAGTCCTAACAAATAATATGGAGAATCGCGTGTGTGTCCTCATGAGCGAACGATATCGATCACACGACCGCTCGATATCAAATCGCACGTACATTCACATGAGCGCGATACAGATTGAATAGTATGAAGGCAGGTCGAGCGCTCGACATCGATTCGACCTGCAAGCGACGTCAAATACGCAAAAATCGATAAGCAATTCAGTTGCGTGCTCCTGCTCGAACTTTGTGTACTTACCGGGTAAACAAATATGTTTATTTTGGATGTAGTTTTGGATTGACGGAGGAGCAGATTACAATTTTAAAATTTGTTCAAGATGTTTAAAAACATCTGCGCCTTTATAATCAAAACCTACCCATATCCTATCTTACATTATCTTAAATAATTTTACATATTCTTACATATAGTATTAGTACATTCGATAACTAAGATCAATACTTTTCGCCTTTTTTTTAGTTTAAGGGCTTACACGGTGCGAAACTAGCGCCACTTCCGAAAAAAATGTATATTTTCTAAACCATGGCAAAAGTCAAAATATGGGTCTTTGACTCCTAAGACCTCCTTGGCTAAGAGGTTTTTAAGGTCCTGTTGTGTGTAGCTTTCAGGTTCATAATCTAAGGAATAAACCGTTTATTGCCTAAAGTGGCCACTTTAGTTTCATAAAATAATGAAAGATTATCTAGGGAGTCAAAGACGCATATTTTTTATTTCGGCCATGGTTTATAAGATATTTATTATTTATCAAAGTGGCGCTAGTATAGCACATTTAAAAAAAGGAATATGTAGCTTCCCTACAGTCAAATAATTTTTCAAATCGGTTCAGTAGTTTTGGAGCCTATTTGATGCAAAGGTAAAAATATATTTTTTTCTATTTATATGTTGTGTCTAGGTTTTTTTTTTCTATGTATGGATGTAGGTACCCAAAAGTGTTTTCGTTGACGTTTTCGTCTGACAAACAGCGCGCTCGATACAGCCCCGGATCTCCAATTTTTTTTAGGCGGGACAAAACTGAAAAATGCCCCCCAAGTTATATTAAATTTTACCTTTTTTATGTGTATAATTTCACCTATATGCGGCCGTAGCATGACCGACCATTTGTCGATTTTTCTGTCACTTTTGACCTCTTTTGAAATCATCTCAATACATTTTTCCGCATTAATATGTCAAAACAGTCATGTCAGACCATCCATTAGTGCCAAGAAACGGGCCAGGATAATATATCATTTGACTGGATGGATTTCGCTAAAAATTCACTCAAAAATGCTTTGTCACCCAGGATTGTCAAAATGACGGCACTATAGCGTCGCGCTGGAGCGCTAACCTTACGCTGCGCTAGAGCGCTCGTTGATGTCACACATCAAACACATGATTTAATTCGTCTGTAGTGTGAATTTGGCGCCCCCCTGATCTTGGCGCCCGGGGCACGGGCCTGCCCTACATACGGGACTGGGCTCGATATCGCGACGATACAGAATTGCATCATTCGGATGTACGAGCGATTCATATTGGCTATCGAACTTTTATCGCGCGAGCGATATCGCTTCTTAAGAAAACACCCTAACAGTTAAATAATGATCGTATAAGTAAGTATTATTATTATTATTATTATTGCTGAAGCCCCTGAGACACGTAGAAGTGTATTTCCTGACTCGTATTCAATCATAACATAGTAGTTAAAACTACAACATCTAAACAACTTATTGTCGTTTAGAGGTCATGTTATGGAAAATAAAATGATAAAATTGTCATAAAATACACTTTTATATATTGTTTAAATCGTTTATTATTAAAAAATACAGGCATAAATACACATTATTATATCGGCCAAAAACTGCAAGACAGTTTGTCGGCCGGTACACTCTCTATTAATTACGCCTATATGACTAAAGGTTATATAACGTTAGTTTTATAGTTGTTATATACACTGTTGTAATGTTGTTGTTACACTATTATATAATTATCGCATAAAATAGTCGTAATATCGTTTATACAAGTTTTTTATAGGACAAAATCTTATACGACTTTTAAGTCAAACAATGTTCTTCTACACGACAATTCATTACGAAGTTTACCATTATAAGACGTTTATAAAACTTAATATCATATATCCATTCGATAATATGACTAATGTTTGTTAGGTAGTTGCTATTTTGCGCGATGATCGAGATTACGGGCCCTGAGCTATTAAGATACTTAAAATTCAAATACCCACACCAAACAGAGAGCAAATTATAGCATACGGGCGGGCGGGGCAACATATGGGTGTTAAAAAATAGATTTGTAAATTATGTCACGAGTTTATTCGCGTGCAGGAGGAGTACCTACGACTGCTTTTGACAGATAAAATGGGAGCACGCCACGAAACGCTTTCGCAAAATTAAAGCGTTTTAAAGAGAAAGCTTTTGTTTACTGTTTTGAAAAAAAAAACGCAGATGGATGTTGTCTTTGCGTTTGTTGTAAATTCTAGAAAATAGGTGATATAATAAAAATCACTCACCCGAATAATATCTGCTACTAAAGAAGCGATAAACATGTTATCCAATTTGATGTCTTCATTTTCCAAGATATCCTGTAGTGTTAAAAATAAGCAGATAAGTACATACCTACGTATGAAAATATTAATTGCACGTTTTTAATGCGAAAGTAAATAGGTAAGTATACCTATCAGGCATGACCACTGACCACCGCCAAATTTACCAAAAGTCTAAATTTAGGTGACATGAAATGTAATTCGCCATTTTTACCTTATCTACCTAAATTCTCTTTTTAAAACTAATTTGTTTTTATGTATTTATTTGATAAATTAAAGAGATAAAGATAGGCACTTTAAGGCTTCCGCGGGTGCAGTACTCGGCCAGCGCGCAGACGTTGGGCGGCTCGATGCACGCGCCCACGAAGCCGTTCACGTTGTCGTGCTGCAGGTCACGCATCTGAAAACATGCTGCTAGTTGGAAATTACGTGTACTTCTGATCAAATCTTTTTGATCTTATGATCTATCTTGATGACTTAAAATCTTCTCAAGACTGGACACTTCTGGATTTTGCCATTATTGCCACATTGGCAGGCCGGTTGGCAATCTCAGTAGGGCTGTTGAATTTTTTATAAGTAACAAAAGTCGCTGCTGCCGTTCTTCCGAAATTCCTTTAGTCGCCCACACGGGATGAGATCGGGTGGTGAAATTCCGTGCGGTCCGATAAATATAATTAATATCTTCTAAACCATGGCAGAAATAAAAAATATGCATCTTTGATGCACTAGATAATCTTGCTAAGAATGTTTGTGTTGTGCTTTTAACGTTCATCAATACATAGTAAGTACACATAGTTCATTAACAAAGTCGCTTCCCGCGTCTGTCACTATGTATGCTTTTATCTTTAAAACTATGCAACGGATTTTGATGAGGTTTTTTTAATAGATCGAGTGATTCAAGAGGAAGGTTTATAAGTATAACATATGTGTAAAATAGTAATAGGTTAGGCGATACGAAGTTTGCCGGGTCGCCTAGTTTTAGTATAAACCACTACTTACATTGATGGAAATTTAATTAATTTGTTTAGCAAGCAGTACCGGGGCGAGAAGTACGCACTAATTATAAATTTACATTTTCATTAAAATAGTTTACGAGCGGGCACCATCAAACAAAACAACATCAATCAACGCGTAAACTACTCAAACGAGGAACAATATTTACTTAATTTTTTTTTTGCTTCAGATCGCTTTGTGTGCGTGGTGGGAGATTGTTCCTAAATATACAAAATAATACGAGCAAGTTCTGCGTGTTCAAAGCACTATGTATGTAAAGCCTGGACAAAATTAGTACCTACTATTTGTTTTGAAAATTGTATTATTATCTTTTATTTAATTTCGCATCAGTGGAAATGTCTATGTTGTACTTTATTATACATATTTATCTACATCCATATCATAACTTCCCTATAATATGTTCACAAGCGATCAGTGGGTTCATCATAATTTTTACTTTTCGTTATTGACAGCAGCAGTACTTCTTACCTACTTTAATTACGTTCAAATTTAGAACATCTTCTTAGAAAAAATAGAATAATGTTTGATGGTGATTAACGACTGTGTCGATTTGACATTTCATTCTATTAGAAATTCTTGCTCCATAATTTTTTTCGAATCTCGAATTATTACAATCTATTTGAGAATCGAAATCGACTCAAGTCTATATTGTTTATGAATTAAAAAAAAACTCGGCCATTATTTCCGAGCTACGCTCATTTCTATCTTTAATATTCTCCACATTTCTATCTTTTGGTTTCTAATCGTTTGGGCTGAAAACCGAAATAGCCGTTTTTCCATTTCAGGTTATCCTTTCTTTATGCCACCCTGTAAACACAAACTGACCTATATACAACTCTGAGTCTTCACTCAAAATTACAGTTTTATTCTACCATATATTAGCTGTAAGTCGGTAATACCAAACTTTTGATCTTTTTCTTTTAAATAAAATCGTTCGAAATTAACAAAATCTGATTTTTTTTAACACCTCATGTAATTATTATGATATGCTCGGTCTAATTTCGAGTACAAAATGTACTATTTCTGTAGGCGCGGGGCCGGTAGCGACGAAATGTTATTTCAGCACTTGTCTGCATCGACTGAGCAAACATTAAAGCTGGCTCCTACATTTAAGAACAAATCAAAAGGAGCAAGTGAAATGAAATCACGGAACTAACTATTTCTAACTTGCATAACTTTTTGAAAGAAAGAAAGAAGAAGAAAGTACTGACTTGTACCTATTACGAATGTATCTACCTATGCCATATTTTTGAAAATATTAAAATAACAAAAATCTAATACAGACTTAAGTACTTGCATTACTAAGTCATAATTAGGTATATTATTGGATGGTAGGTATTATTCTTAATAAAACATAAACTCTGCTAAACGTGGGTCCGGCTCTTGAGCTGGTGCCTCTGTCTAACCCTTCGGGTAATAAAAGGCGTGAGATTATGTATTACTCTTTGGTAATTTTAGGCATAGGT
The DNA here is from genome assembly GCA_951802225.1 of Euspilapteryx auroguttella. Taxonomy (NCBI): domain Eukaryota; kingdom Metazoa; phylum Arthropoda; class Insecta; order Lepidoptera; family Gracillariidae; genus Euspilapteryx; species Euspilapteryx auroguttella. Next base: position 8,409,948 of record OX637644.1, on the reverse strand, counting down.
GCTTATTACAATTAATATATTTTGACTGCTCCGTGGCTCAGTTGGCAGTGATGTGGACTGAGTAAGCGTGTGCACCCGGGTTCGATTCCCGGGCGGGGCGAATATATGATGAATATCGATGTTTGTTTCCGGTCTGGGTGTGATGTTCGTCTTTGTGTGTGTTTCGGGCTCCCTAGATACAGGTTCTTCCTAGTTAGGGGCTCTGAGTGTGATGTGTTATTATTAAAAAAGTAAATACTGAAGATATTAAAATATACTTTAAGAATAAGTACATTCCTTTATTTTTCTAAACAAAACTGCTTGACTGACTGACGCTCCGTGGCTCAGTTGGCAGTGATGTGGACTGAGACGCGAGTGCACCGGGTTCAATTCCCGGCGGGGCGAACATTGTTATGATGAAGATGAAAATCAATGTTTGTTTCCCGGTCTGGGTGTAATGTTCGTCTCAGTATATGTTTCGGGCACGCTAGATAGGTTCTTCCTAGTTAGTCCTCTGAGTGTGATGTGTCATTATTATTATTTAATATTTTCGACAATTTGATTGCCACACCCGGGGCATCACCGACTGATATAAAATTACACCCTACCTGTACCTGTGTGCCTGTGTAGTATTGCATCAATCGTTCAATCAATATAAGGTTGAAGTCTCTCTTTCAAACTTTATACACCAATTACATGTAAGGAGAACCAATAAATTAAATGAATAATATTGAAAATATTTCCAAATAATTGTACACTTGCTATAATTAGTTGTTCGAAATGTGCTGTGCCCATGCTATGAATCCATTTTTTTGGATACCAAACCGATATTGTAAAGTTTTATGTCTTTATTAGGAAATATATATATATGTCGTAGGAAGATTTGATAATTATAGGTTTTTTTGCAAAAAAAAACTAGGGATTTTGCGAAAACCCGGATAATTTGATATAAGGATTATTTTTTCCAATAATCCTGACAAAAAGCAGTTTTTTGTGCAAAAAACCTAATATAATTGAAAAATTTTAAACCTTTCTTAAGAGCCAATTTACAGCGATGCTAGCGCCATTCGCGAAAAAAATTAATATCTTCTAAACTAAGACAAATATCAAAAATGTGGCACTGTATGACACTAGATAATGAAGCCTAGTATTTTTTAAGCACAGCAAAGTAGTCCTAAGTAAAAAGAACAAAAAAAAACATAGATTGTTGCCAAAAGTGGCCACTTCTGGTAACACTTTGTAGCTTTCTTTGGTCTTCAAGCTGCGAGCTGTACAGAAGTGCCCTAAAAATACTAGGCTACATTATCTAGTGTCATACAGTGCCACATTTTTGATATTTGCCTTAGTTTAGAAGATATTATTTTTTTTCGTGAATGGCGCTAGCTAGCATCGCTGTAAACTGGCTCTTAACTCTAATTGGCTAGATTATATTGCTTGCTGTCCAACTTTTATTCTGATTGGTTCTCTGTAGCGTAAAAGGTATTTTAAATAACTAATGAGAATTAGGAATTAGCTAGCCAACAAAAATCTAGCCAATCAGAGTTAAGGAAGGTTTCAAATTTTTCAATTATACTACTTAGGTTTTTTGCAAAAAAAAACTACTTTTTGTCAGGATGATTGAAAAAAAAAGTAATTCCATTATCCGAGTTTTCGCAAAATCCCTAGTTTTTTTGCAAAAAACCTAATAATAAAATCTTCCTACGACATATACCGGGTGTTTCGAATAAGGGGGTAATAAATCGAAAGAGGGATTCAGCTCTCCATACCTAACAACTTTCCCAAAGCAACATGGGTCGAAATCTCAAAACAAAAATCAGCTGTCGCGTACATTGACCCCGTACGTTGCTACAAATCGTAACTTTCATTTTTGAAATATAGCCTCGAGTAATGCGTCTATAAACTGTAGCCTTAGATTAGTAGTCATCTACATTAGTTTAGAAGAAAATTGCTCGTTTCTCCCAACTATTTTTTTTGTAAAAATACGTGCTCAACTTTAATCTGCTGTACTTACTGAAAAAAAAATGAACTGAGCTTTCTTGGCAAGTAGTTTTAAAAGTTTGCTTATTTCATTCAGATTTCATAGTGGATAACACTTGCTGGATTATACCTAAAATAAAGCTAAAAAAAAAACAATTCCATTGCTAGAGTTGTAAAAATCTAATTATTTTCTAGTCTACTAGAAAATAATTAGAGTGTGGATCAGAAATTGTTGGGGGAAACGCGCAATTTCCTTCTAAATTAATGTAGATGACTTCAAATCTAAGGCTTCAATTGATAGACGCATTACTCGGGACTAGGTATATTTCTAAAATAAAACTGAGCATAAGTTACGATTTGTAGCAACACGGTGGAAAATATCGTCACAGGGTGTTGATTTTTAGGTTTTTTTAAATAGCCATAGTTTTAACACCACAGGGTCTAGAATATTTATTTAATTTTTCTGGTAGCTCTAATGACTTTCTCCATCTCCTGCTTCCGGTTTATCGTCGACTTATGGGACATCCTGTATATAGTAAGTATCTAACAATCATTTGGTGTAACATATACTTACTAATTTTTTGATAAGTAACTACAGTATAATAATTTAAGTTCAATCGGGAAACTACAAGAATAAGTTTGTAAATCAAAAATATTAAGACAAGGAATTTTACTCGGAAAACCCATCAAAAACACTAAAGTATACCTAAGTAAGTAATCAAGCGAATTCTTAAGCAACATTTATTTTTATTTCTGCACTCAAAAACACACTTCGTGTGGTTTCGCAGAGCTCAACTACTCATAGATACACCTAATATAATCCCGCTGTCGTAGATGGATGTAGGTTATTTGTTTACGTCGCTTTTCCCCGGCAAGCGGCCTTAATAAGGACAATATACATGTAAGTACTTATACATAACATATATCTTGTAAATATATTTTATGTTTAATGTAGGTTTCACTGTCTGTTTTGTTTGCGTTCGCATTTCTTTCTCTTTGTTACAAATCAAATAGTCGAGATGTAGAACTTACTACTTACTTACATAGTGTACAGTAAGTATACATAATACTACCACAGATTAGGTACCTTATTTTGTTGTAAGTAAGTACGAGTATTTATATATTTACTAATCAATATTTCGGGGAGGGTACAAAGGAACCTACGCAAGATGTCCGTAGTGTAATAAAACGACATATTCGTGGTTCCCCTGCGTTGCCCCCCTGGGGCGGCCACGAGGAATTCGCGTTTTACTCGTGAACGGACTTGCACTTGACGTCGGATGCATTGGTATGTAATTAGCTACTTTTTGGTTTGGTAGTTTTAAAGAAAAAGTACCAGGCTAACATGAACTAGTAGTATAGAAGGTTGGTCTGATATGAAGCTCAACACACAAAATATATATGTCACCGGAAAAGGATTCTAAACGAGAGATAAATTGAATTATTTTACGCCCATTTTTTGCAAATTTATAAATTATATATCCAATCGTAAGATTCTAAACGGGTCGACCAATCTCAGAAGAGATTTTAATGTTACGCATTTTTAAATACGGAAAATAACACTGCCCTCTGATTGGTCCATGTTGAAAGTGGAAATACTTGCGTCCATAGACTTACGTACAATCAGACTTGCCAAACAATTCGATTACACAAACAGTATTTTTACTGGTACTAAAAACTAAGTAGGTTTATTACCGCTTATGTGCGAAACTCAGTTAAAGTGGAGATTAACTAGTTAATCTGCAGTCTAACTGGCTAATCCGTTAAGTTCGAAATAAAATATTGTTCTCAACAGAGTAACGACCAAGCATACGGTAAAGTTCAAAAAACTGTTGCCTTAGATTTCAGTTTAACACAGGTAACCCAAGCTCCGCTCACTTCGCTCGCTAAGCTGGTTAAAGATCACAAGCCAAACCTAACCTAACCCACAATTTTGCCCTAGATTTGAATTTCAGTCAGAGTATTTCGCACTATAACGGTGACAGATATAATATGCTAATATGGGATAATCAAAAAGTAATCTTGTATTATAGGTCTTTTATATCAAAAAGTAACCTTGTATCACTCTACCAAAATAAAACAACAGAAATCATGATCTACGATATTACTGCTAAAGCATTGGGTAGCAGTCCATATATGTAAATAATTTTTCAAGTTTTTAAAGTATTTATGTGTGTTTTTAACCCCCGAACGAAAAATTCAGAGAGGGGTGTTATAATTTTAACGTGTGTATCTGTCTGTCTGTCTGTGTATCTGTCTGTGGCATCGTAGAGCCCAAACGGCTGAACCGATTTTCGTTTAGTTTTTTTTGTATCATAGATAATTTCAGGCCGAGTGTTCTTAGCCATGTCTGATGAAGTTCTGATCAGCGGTTTAAGATGATCAGCTCTTGAATAATGGATGAGAGGATCTAACTAGCTTCCCTATGTCCGATCGATTTGAAATTTGGTACCATGTTACATCTATGATATAGAAAGTATTTGGTAAGGTAACAATGACCTGATCTGCCGTTTGAAGATGATCAGCTCTTGAATAATGGATGAGAGGATCTAACTAGCTTCCTTATGTCCGATCGAGTTGAAATTTGGTACCATGTTACATCTATGATACAGAAATAATTTGGTAAGGTAACCATGACCTGATCTGCCGTTTGAAGATGATCAGCTCTTGAATAATGGATGAGAGGATTTTACTAGCTTCCTTATGTCCGATCGAGCTGAAATTTGGTACCATGTTACATCTATGATATAGAAAGTATTTGGTAAGGTAACCATGACCTGATCTGCCGTTTGAAGATGATCAGCTCTTGAATAATGGATAAGAGGATCTAACTAGCTTCCTTATGTCCGATCGAGTTGAAATTTGGTACCATATTACATCTATGATATAGAAAGAATTTGGTAAGGTAACCATGACCTGATCTGCCGTTTGAAGATGATCAGCTCTTGAATAATGGATGAGAGGATCTAACTAGCTTCCTTATGTCCGATCGATTTGAAATTTGGTACCATGTTACATCTATGACATAGAAAGTATTTGGTAAGGTAATCATGACCTGATCTGCCGTTTGAAGATGATCAGCACTTATATAATGGATAAGAGGATCTAACCACCTTCCATATTTTGTCCTATCAATTAAAAATTTGGTACAGTGTTACTTCAATGGTATTGAAAGTATATGTTAAGGTAACCATGATATTTTTAAGATGATTAGCTCTCGTTCTAATTAAGTTGATGAGGGGTCTGACTGGGTCGGGGGTTTTAAATTTTTAAATTTGAGTTATTATATTAAGATATGGTTGTATATTCAACTGAAATAAACGATTATTATTATTATGTTTCTCAATACTCTTCGGTATCACGGGATGGAGAGCCCGGTCCTTTGAGAGGCGTGCGAGGGGACGAATCCAACTCGTAGAGGCCCTTTCGAGAGTTTTGCTATATTGTATATATGGATCACCAATCAGGCACCGCCACTAAATGCACAAATAGATCATGCACCCAGAGGCGGCACCCAGTAGGTGATAGGAACTATTGTAAAATGGATGACAAGAAATGGTTTATGGGGTTGAACTGTTTAATGGGCCGGTTAACTGGTGCTATGGAGTGAAATACGGGTACGCCTGCCTTTAATGCAACATTTCACTAATTATCATGGCAGGCGGTGACTCGCTGTCCACTGGGTGGGCTTCCACTAAGTCGCCGATATATTGGCAACGGGTCGCAACACTGGGCGTGGACAGCTAAGGTTGTCGAGAGGTGAGACTGCGGGCAGCATTAGATGCACCCGGCGTTATGACATTTTACACTTCCAACCTGGAGCATAGGCTTCGCTCTTGCTACTCCACTCTGGCCGGCTGGTGAAGGCAGCTCAGAGGCGGGGGGGTGTGTGTGTGTGATGACTGCATGTGAGTGTGCGTGTGATGACTGCGTGTGTCCCCCTGGAGGTATAGGGTCCGTGGTGTCGCCACTCACCATCGACTCGCCACAAGCCGTCCCTGCGGTGACTAATTGCAATGGAAGTTCCAGACCGAAAGTACTGGAATTTCCACTGTTATTATTATTATTATTACAATTGCACTTATTAGATAAACATTGTCCCTTAGATTATCATAATATTTTGGTCATGGCAACCATAAAATTTTCGTAGCTCTGTGGCAAATTTCAATTCGTCAACAAATTGTTTAGCATATTTTGCCGCACTATCTTTACAATTTTGGCTGTCCGCAGCTTCTAGGTCGCTCATTAAGGATCTAGTTTAGTAACCTTAGCAAAATTAAACAATTTTTACAGTTTCAACATGGTAACAACATTAAAAACTTTAGAAATACACGAGAAACCGGTTTTTTATATTAGTACGGGGCAAACAAGGCGGGGGAGAGGAACGAAAAGGAACACGTGACTTTCTCAACCAATCAGAGCGTACATGGCGTTTGGTTATTGGTACTTATTATTTTACGGGTGAGTTTGGTATGTTTATCAGTTTACGAAAATTTTGACGTAAATAATATAATTTATCTCTTGTTTAAAATCCTACGAAAGTTTATAAATTTCCTAGGAAATTTATAAATTTACGGTTCTTGTTATTTTCCGGTGACATATACATGCCATGCATGCAGCGCCAGAACCTCAGAGAGGAAACCGCCGCTTTAATCTGAGGCCAGAACGGACATGCAGAATTCGTATTCAATTCAATATGTTACAGGAATGCGGATAAACGAGTCTGTCGTAAAAGAAAAAAATTAATGCCTATCTATCTATGTAAATAGGTACCGTAGATTTTTTTTATTAAGTTGATGTTGGAATTATTTTTTCTACCTTTACTTACTTCTTACACTTAATCTTGATATAACATTTGGTCGACAAACTTTTCTTCGAATGAAAGATTGATCGAATGTGTTTTAAGAAAGTTACCTACTGTTTTCCTTAAAACACATTCGATCAATCGTTCATTCGAAGAAAAGTTTGTCGACCAAATGTTATATCGAGATAAAGTGTATTCGAAGAATTGTTCAGTCGACGTTTTGTTAATCGAACATAATATGACTTTCGACATAAAGTTACGGACCCATAATTTAGTAGGTAAATATTGAAGCTTAAAATAATTATAAAAATAAATAAACAATAGTCTCACTTACAATTTTCAATTCCATTTTAATTTCGCGGGTGATATCAATTTGATGCTTTCTGATACGCTTGACAGCAAGCAACCGGTTACGGTATACTGCTACCTCCGTGAAAATAGCAGAGTATCGGTATTCCAGGTCAGGATTGGAACTTAGAGACACCTGGCTGGAGCGCACACCGCCGGCCGCGCCGCCGCAGCCGCCGCCACCCTTCTCCGCCGCCGCCGCCGCCGTCGCCGGCGTGTTACACGAAGGATTCGCGATAGCTGCACCGCCTACAGTGCCATCTTGCTGGAAAAATATAGCCCTGACCAAATTGATTGCTAAATGCACCTCTAAGAAGCAATCATAGGTCCTATTACGGCTACATTTGCAACACTGCTTTTCGTCCTCTACAGTGTCAAAGTAAATACAAAAAATACGCAAAGAGGACGCAAAGCAAAATTGCAAAAGCGGCCGTAATAGGCCCTCAGGGGGTCTATTATGGCCGCATTTGCAATATTGCTTTTCGTTCGTCCTCTGGAGTGTCAAAGTCAGTACAAAAAAAACGTAAAGAGGACGAAAAGTAACAAGTACTTATTGCAAAAGCGGCCGTAAAAGGGGATCAGTGGTTTCAGGTTTGGTTATCAAGTTATTATACTAGAGTGCCAATCTCGAAAAAAAAACCTCTCTAAACCATGCCTGAAATAAAAATAGAAGTTTAACTGATTTTAGTTTTAAAATGTAATCCTAGTCCGGGAGTCGGTGAGAAATAGTTTTTTATGTTTTACTAGCTGTCCCGGCGAACTTCGTATAGCGCCTTACAATTTTAATAGGAAAATTTAATTATTGTTTATACTAAACCCCCCCTCCATTTTTCCATATACACGATTCATTTTTATATATATAGAATTAAGTAAATTTGTCAGGAAAAATAAAAAAATATTCTCACATGCAAAAGATCACTATACAAAAGATATTAATACCAGAAACAAAAACAATCTTGCTATACCAACCTCTTCATTAAAAATTCATAGCTCAGGTCCATATGCTATGGCAGTTAAAATTTATAATAAATTACCAAAAAATATAATACAGGAGGAAATATATAATAAATTTATAAACAAACTAAAAATATTTCTTTTAGAAAAATGCTTCTATACCCTTAAAGAATTTCTTGAAACACATGAAAGATAAATAAATGATATAATATTAAATATAAAAATGTACTTACATATTAACTAGATTTAATGTGCCATTCAAATATAAAAAATAAATACTTTACTATTATATTATTCCATAATGCCAGCACAATGAAAATGATATTTGTAGCCGCAGGTTGCACAACTCGGACCGTAACCGACCTTATCATTGCACACGGCACATTTAGTAATGCTCGCAGATGACATTTCGAGTTTTTTAAAACAAAAAAATAAAAAAAAATAAGAAAAGGTTTGCAAGCCCTGAGTGAAGCGATGGCTAGGAACACGTATGCACCGATCGGTGGCTCTTACTGGACTGTCTACAGTCATATCATAAGTTTTCTACAATATGTTCAGAAATCACGGCAAAATACAACCTACAACCCTACAACCTGAGCCTACAACTAAAATAACTTTTGTGATCTTTTCTTTAAAAGTTCGTTCGAAGCTTACCGTCTTATTCATAAAGATACAGTAGATTTTAAGTAGCCTTACTGGAGGTCTACTTCTCTGGTTTGTTGTATAGTAAATACATGACATCCAGTCTAACCCTGTTATTCATAAAAAGTTAAAGAGCATTTTAGTTATTTGACACATGTCAATTTAGACTGGATGTCACGTATTTACCATACAACAAACCAGAGAAGTAGACCTCCAGTAAAGCTACTTAAAATGTACTGTATCTTTATGAATAAGACGGTAAATTTACATACGTCAAATAACTAAAATGCTCTTTAACTTTTTATGAATAACAGGGTTAGAGTATACATATTACAGCTATAGAGGGAGTACATCCAAGTGGGAACAGTAGACACAGGTGAGAACAAAAAGGCGTTCCCGCCGCGAGCGTCTATAGTCTGTGATGATTGCTTGCACCGTGCGTTCCTGGAGAGATTTTGTTCGTATTTCGCCGTCACTATGGTGAAATGTGCAGTTGATTGTTGCAAAAATTAAACCAGAAAACACACCAAATCGAAATCAAGTATTACATTTCACCGGTAAGTCGATTTTCATACTTATTTTTATAAAAACAATTCAATAATCGCGGGGTTGAAGGAGACGTGAGAGGCGGGCACGCACAAGCTCGCCTCCACACCGCACCTACTTGCTCCCCACTCGAGATTTTAGTGACGTGCCGCGACCAACGTTAGAGTTGATGTTTTTTTATCAAATGTTTATAATCTGCACGGTATAGTAATGTAACTGTAACACTAAAATCTTATGATAATCTTCTAGCTTCTATCTACTATAAGATATAAAAATCAATCGGGGTTTGTTTTCTCGCTAAAACTCTAGCCGGCCGGGCGGATTTAAGGTGGAAACTCTCGGTATGATGCAAAATTCATAAATCTTTGGGTTTTTTTTATTTATTATGACGAAAGTATTAGTTTTTAACCGACTTCAAAAAATGAGGTTATCAGTTTGACTTGTGTGTATGTTTTTATGTATGTATGTATGTATGTATGTATGTATGTATGTATGTATGTATGTATGTTTGTCCGCGATTATCTCGAGTTTGGCTGAACCGATTTTGATGTGGTTTTCACAAAAGTATTTTTCACATTCAGGAAAAGGTTTTAGTACAGTGGCGGACACGATCGGCGTAACACTTCCGGTTTTTCTGTATTGCAAAATAGCTCTTGTTCTTTAGTAATACAGTCTAGGGCTGACGAAACCATAGGCAAATCTGTTACGGCCTCCTAGTCCGTGACTGTACTATTTTATTGAATGCGGGGGTCTCTTTTTGTAAAAAGGAAATTAATAATAAATTTTAGATGACTTTGCGTATCTAAAAAAACCGTTTCCTACATTGGAACGTTGCAACGGTTTTGGAAGACAGACCTACTGATTTTGAGTATGTATTGTATAGGGTGAAAGACCAAATATCAAGTTTCTTATATAACACAAAATCGGTAACTCTGTCTTTCAAACACGATAATATGTGATAATAACGATTAGTATGTGGGAGCTGGTTTTTTAGATACGCGAATTCTTTCAAACTTTTTTACATATCTACGCGGAAGAAGAGAGAGCTAAACTATCAGTACTGACGAAGAACAATCTTTCATCAACAATAAACAAAATTTTGAACAAAATTTCATCTCAATAGCTTAAGGTGGTAACTCTCGGTATGGCGTGAAATTCAATTTTTTTCGCATTTTTTTATTATTCTGGCAAAAGATTAAATTTTTGATTAAGTTCAAAAATTTGAATTTCGCGCCATACCGAGAGTTACCACCTTAAAGATATCTGCTTCAAAATTGAGTTGTACGGTTTCATCCGAACAATCATTCATACAAACATTGCAATGCAATTTAAATAAATGCTTTTAAAAAACATTAATTGTTAATAAAAAAAATACTTAAACAAAACCTTTTTTTTATTTAATAAATCAACGAGCTTCCCCGCAAGATTTCTTCTGCGTAAAGTATTAGATGCAAAAGAAAACCGGTAAGTATACTTATGCACCCAATGCAAATAACTTATCGACATCTCGTTAATTGGCACGTAAGTAGTTGATTTACATCCCTAGCTGTCATACACATATCTCTATAGGTATGTATAGCTCATCTGTCTACACTGCGCACTGAGTGATTGACTGTATAGGCTTGTTCTTGTATTATTATTATTCTGAGGTTCGAAGAGTTCGAAACAAATGACTGATTTTTTTTATATATATATAATTCGCCCATTCTGAGCAGGCAAAGGAACTTAGTCCATACAGCCAAGTCTTCAGTAGTTTATTTCTTAGTATTCAAGTCTTCTTTAGTTAAATACTTTGTTTTCTTAGCCTAGGATCCTAACCTAACCCATTGAAATGTGAGGGTGGTCTGGATCCTAACCTAACCCATTGAAATGTGAGGGTGGTCTTACATTTCAATGTTTACACCGACTACTTACTTCACGGGACATCGATCAGAATTATTCGGGAGCAGTAACCTTTATTTCTCACTTCACTACACCCTTTTCCATAAAGGGCACATTATTACACTAATTCCACCACACTAGCACAATAATAGCCAAGGAAAACTAATTTAGCAAATTGACAAAAAAAGCCCGACATGCATGTTCCTCAAATTTCCCGCCAATCAGTCCACACATGCACATGACTGAGTTGACTGACATTGACTTATAATTTATTTTATTTTATTCATAAACAATATAGACTGAATTCGATTTCGATTCTCAAATCGATTGTAATATAATTCAAGATTCGAAAAAATCTATGGAGCAAGAATTTCATACCGAATGAACTAAGATGTTCTAGATTTGAACTTACGTAAAAGTAAAAATTATGATGCACCCACTGATACCGGTTTCCATGATGGCCCATAACTTATCGCTACTGAACATATTACAGGGAAGTTATGATATGGATGTAGATAAATGTAAAAAGGTTACTATTCAATGAAAACGCGTCGCGGACACAACGTATTTAATAAAAGTAAAAGTAGAGTTTAGCTACCTACTTGGTTTTTGGTTAGCGCGGTGTGCATCGGCCGTGGGCAGGTGCAGGTCCCGGAAGTCGATCTTCCAAAGCAACGAGTCCAGCTCCTGCTCGTAGCGCCAGCCGCGGTACAGCGCCAGTGCCGCCAGCACTAGCAGCGCCAGCGCGCCCACGCCCGCGCTCAGGGTCCACGCGCCCACGTGACCTGACATCAGAGATGTGACTTATCTAAGATAAAAGTATCTTAAATACAGATACAAGATACAAAATACGTATCTTCAATCTTGTATCTAGATACTTTTTAAAAAATGCATTTTTTATCTGGTATTTAAATACTTTTGTTAGGTATCTTAGTATCTTAAAGATACTTTGTTTACAAAATACTTTTAGATTGGATTATGAGGGTGTGTTTGTGCATGGCGTTTTAATTTTTTCTTGTTAAAAGGAAAAAATATTGTTTCTTTGTATCGAATAAAATCTGTAAGTACATAACTAACTAGACCGATATTTAAAAAAAAAAACATTACAATCCTGAATTATTCCTGACTAGCTTTCCCGGCGAACTTCGTATCTTGCCTCACACACAATTTTATATGGAAAAAATTAAATGTCGTTTTAACTAACTTCCCCTCCGTTTTCCATATTTTCTCACCTTTTAAACCTTCCCTGGACTAGAACGAACATTTCAAAACCAAAATCAACTAAATCGTCCCGGCCGTTCTCGAGTTTTAGCGAGACTAACGAACCACGATATTTTTTTATAGATATATAGTTGAAGAAGATAGATGAATTAACAAAGCCAAAATTAGAATAGAGTCTTTTCAATAGACTATAGATAAAAAATATTTCCAAGAATTCAAAATAGCGGAAAGGCTATTTTGAATTATGTAAATGTTATTATTTATTTATTTCTTTATGTAATATTTGATACTATTGCTTGTGCTATTTTAATTATTTGCGAATATTCTATACTATTATTATGTTCATCAGGGATAATGTAGGATTCATAAGATGAAAAAATAAAACGGTCCGGTAGTTATGTATGAGCCTATTCGATGCAAACGAACACAAACATTGTGTAAACTTACATTGTAGGGCGGTACAAAGTTCGGCGAGCTAGCTTGTTTTATACAGGATGTCCGGGGAAGCTATAACATAATTTTAAGGGTGTATTCTATGATCAATTTCACATGGCTAACATGGTATATATCGGAGTAAACTGAAGCAGAACTTAAACATACAAACACACCCCATATGAGGGTTCGCAGCCCCCCCCTCCCCCCCTCAGTATGATGTTTTTAAGTTTTTTTGTGAAAGTCAACCCCGCCTACTTTTAAATTCACAGTTAAAGAGCAGAGGCTCACAGAAGCTTCATTAAGGTCATGATCGAAGGCAAAGTAGTTAGGCTACCTAAGTTACTAAAAAAATAACCAAATATTACCTTTACTTTTTTTTTTAAGTGGCTGAAACAAAAAAAAAATTGTGCATTTTTTATGGTTTTTCAAAGTTACCACAAAAATATGCAGATGCTTTTTTTTATTTTTTTGTGTTTTATTGTTAGCTTCTGAGTTGTTCTCCAAAATGGTACTAGATTTATTTCTTTACGTCTATTACTATTACTTCAGAAATTATCAACTACCAAAAAGACCCTTCGCTTTCAACTTTTAATTTAAGATTTCAGTTTAACCCATTTTTATCAAAAAATAAAGTCAATTTTTAATTAATTTGTTAGTTATTTAGGTAGCCTACCTACTTAGCCTTTGATCAAGACCTAAATTAAGAGTCCTTTTACGCGAACAGTGGCGCCACTCTAACTCTAACACAAAAAAAAAATGTAACTGCATTTTTTTGTGGTAACTTTGAAAAACCGAACAAAAGACAAAAATTTTTTTTTTGTTTCACCCACGTTAAAAAAAAAGTAAAGGCAATACTTGGTTATTTTGTTAGTTACTTAGGTAGCCTAACTACTTCGATCGAGAATTTAATGAAGCTTCTGTGATCCTAAGGTTAAAGACTGTGAATTTAAAAGTAAGAGAGGACGACTTTAAAAAAAAAAAAAACATACGGAGGGGGGGGGGGTGAGGCTGCGACCCCACATTTGGGGTGTTTTCGTCGATAAAATTGATCATAGAATATACCCTTAAAATTATGTTATAACTTTCCCGGACACACTGTATAATGTTGTTTGTCCAATATACGAAATGAACGCGATTTACTCTTTAAAAAAAAACACATAAAAAAAGTTATGTAAAAAGTATTTTATCTATAAAAAAGTATCTTAAAGATACGTATTTTGTATCTTGTATTTCAGATACTATTTTAGAAAGGTATTTGCATCTGGTATCTGAAATACTTATTTAAAAAGGTATTTGTATCTTGTATTCAGATACTTTATTCAAGGTATCTTGTACATCTCTGCCTGACATACACCCGCGCGCAACCGCATTTCATATTTCATTACTAGGTACACCTACCTATGCATGAGCACAACCTTAGAAATATCAAAGCTAGCCTATAGCTAGCGCATGTCCTTATCAAGTCATAGTAGTTGTCATTTTGTGATCGTTGTCACCTCTTTATTGTGCTAAAAGCTGTTAGGATGTATACTTATAAATTGTAATATATAATATAATATTATCTGTTGGTGTATTAAATATCTTGGGAAAAAAATCAGTTTGATCATCGGTTATTATAATAAACTAGCTGATCCGGCAAACTCCATATCGCCTTAGTTTTTAAGTATACGTTTATTATTATAAGTACCATACTTACGCACTAATAACTTGTCGGTATGGACTATGTTACTTTGCCCGCCCAGGATAATTAAAAACTAACAACGTCAAATCAATCAATCAATCTTTGACATGAAAGAAAATGGACGGAACAATGTAACAATTTGTATGCAAAATTACATTGTTGTTTCATACTAACTTCCCCTCCATATTTTCTCACCTTTTAAACCTTCCCTGAACTAAGTACTAAGAACACTTCAAAACCAAAATCAGCTTATTCGGCCCGGCCGTTCTCGCGAACCACGATTCATTTATATATTATAATAGTAGATTTATTAGATAAGTAGGTAATAGATAACTTAACGCAAATGCTCGGACTCTGCCCAACTAAAATAAAACAGTAAAAATTATACTGGTTTCAATTTGCATTTGTCATTTGTGCGTTGTCAAGTCATGCATTTTAACGTTATGTAGGGGCAACCACCCATTCCTCGCCTGCCACCCTAACAATTATTGCCACGTTTTCATTTAGAGGCTAAAAATAGGGATATTTATAATTTAAAAAAAAAAAAAACAATGCAAAATCATCACTAAAAACGCCGTGTCATGACCGATCAAATAGCGGTTATAATTAAGGCGGTAAGTCACGGTATGGCGCGAAATTCAAAATTTTTCGCGTTTTTTAATTATTCTGGCGAAAGTATTAATTTTTAATAAAGTTTTAATGAATTCGCGTATGTAAAAAACCATTTCTCACATTGTATTATAACGTTTTTCGAAGACAGACCTACTAATTTTGTGTCTAAGGACCTAACTTGATGGCCTTTATGTCCTTAGGCACAAAATCAGTAGGTCTGTCTTTTAAAAACGTTGTATTACAATGTGGCAAATAGTTTTTTACATACGCGAATTCATTGAAACTTTTAAAAATATGTATACTTTCGCCAGAATAAATAAAAAACACGAAAAAATTTGAATTTCGCGCCATAGCGAGAGTGGGTTTAAATATTTTGCACAGAGTCGAAAAAAAGCTTCGGCCGCTGTCTGCGATGTTACGAGTGCCTATAATAGACCTATTACGCGATACTAGCGCCAATCTCGAAAAAAAAAATCTTCTTATAACTAGAAATCAGACTGAAAATCAAACTAGGTAGGTACTGAAAATGTTTATACTTTTTACCTATACATAGTTTTTTAACGTCTAATCCTGTCCAATTTGATCAAAAGACGAGCGGGATTCTATAAAACGAAATGATATAATGGCCAAAGCTACGGTAGCCAAAAGCAGTAAATTGAACGCGCGGAACAAAGCCGCTACTATCCGGTCCGCGTAAAGCCACAATCTGTGTATGGCCAAACGCTGTATGAGTTGAGCCACAACAGAACGTGTCTCCTAAAATTAGTATCTAAAGCTGTTTGGAAAGGACAAAGTATATTACGCGCGTTGGCGCGTAACATACTTAACATACGCGTTTCAACGGTCACGTTGAAACTTCTTAAAACGCAACAAAATGCATTACTGTTTATTTAGTTTTTTAGTTTTATTAAGTATATTGTAAACTAAATTATAGTAATTTTATAAAGAGTTAAAAGTAATAAAAAGTTATAAGTACGAAAAGCCAAAAGTTTTGAGATAATTTATTTAAAACGACTTCATGAGTTTCTAAATTTGACCTGTAAGTATTATATGTTTGTCCGTATGATTATCTTGAGTTTAGCTAAAGCGATCTTGATGTGGTTTTCAGAAAAGTAGGTATTTGTTATATTTAGGAGAAGATTTTAATACATATATATTTAATTGAAAAACCGACTTCGGAAAAGAGGAAAATCTTATTTTATCTCGATTTAAGTATGTGTCAGTTTATAGAAGGCGGTTCATTAAAAAAAAAAAGATTTTTTTAAATACATATACTGTTTAAAAGACGTTGACTATTTGGACACAAATTCAAAAAATAACTTTTGAATTTTATGCTTTTTTATATAAAAAATATTATTTTAAATCAGTCAACTTCATCATCATCATCATTTCAGCCGTAGGACGTCCACAGCTGGACATAGGCCTCCCTCAAGGCTCTCCATCTGTACCGATCGCAGGTGGCCTGCATCCAGCGTGGACCCGCATCCTTGCACAGATCATCCGTCCATCTGGTCGGTGGACGTCCTACGCTGCGCTTGCCGATCCGTGGTCTCCACTCGAGAACTTTTCGGCCCCAGCGGCCATCTGTTCTGCGGGCTATATGACCTGCCCATTGCCACTTCAACGAGCTTATCCGCTTGGCTATGTCGGTGACCCTGGTTTTTCTGCGTATGTCCTCATTTCTGATTCGATCCCGCAAAGAAATCCCGAGCATAGCCCGCTCCATGGCTCGTTGAGCTACTCGGAGCCAGTTCATAAGCCCTATAGCACCACGTTTCAGAACCGTATGTCATCACTGGCAGCACACATTGGTTAAATACCTTCGTCTTCAGGCACTGAGGAATATTGGACGAGAAGACGTTGCGTAGTTTCCCGAACGCCGCCCATCCGAGCTGGATTCGGCGATTGACCTCCTTCTCGAAGTCAACTTCATATTTATTAAGATTTAATAATAATAACTAACGATATTTAATGAATGATCTCTTTATCGTTTCAAAAACACACTAATCAAGAAGGAAAGTAAACTACTATAATATATTCAATTTTATTCGATAATCACAGGTAAACAAAAATGCAATGCTAAAACAATCATAGGGATGTCGGTTTCCAATCTCTGGATTACGAAAAACTATATTATTATCTATCTCTCTCTAATGCATGCAATCCTCAACACAGGTTGGAAGCTTCTTAATAATGTTTAGATCGAACAATCATGTTGCGGCTCAACGCGTTACCATAGAAAAGTGTTGAGCGCGAACATAATTTGGCTCTTACTTTTATTCCAAAGACTGGACAAAACATGTTGCGTAAAAACTGTCAATATAGGGCGTTGAGCCAAAACAGATTGTGTCCTCACATTTTTTGGCAAATGAGAGACAATATCTGTGTGAGGTCAACACTTTTAGGTGTTGAATAGTATGCAGATTTTGGCTTTACGCATCTGGTCCACGTAGAGCCACAATCTGTGTATGGCCCAACGCTGTATGAGTTGAGCCGCAACAGAACGTGTCTCTTAAAATTAGTATCTAAAGCTTTTTTGAAAGGACAAAGTATGTTACGCGCCAACACCGTTGAAACTACTTGAAACGCTTATTTAGTTTTATTAAATATATTGTAGACTAAATTACTTATAGTAGGTAATTAATTTAATATTATTGAAAAGTAATGAAAAGTAATACAAAAAAACCAAAAGTTTTTTTTTTAAAAACGACTTCAAGAAAGGAGTTTCTAAGTTTTACCTGTATGTATGTTTGTCCGTATGATTATCTTGAGTTTGGCTAAAGCGATCTTGATGCGGTTTTCAGAAAAAAAGGGGTATTGGTTATATTTAGGAGAAGATTTTAATACTTATTTAATCGAAAAACCTACCTTATTCTTGACATCTTATATTATTCTCGATTGAAGTAGGTATGTGTCAGTTTATTATAGGCAGTTCTGTTAAAAAAAATATTTTTTTTAATACATATACTTACTTAACTTACCGTTTAAAACGTTGACTATTTGGACACACATTAACAAAAAATTACTTTTGAATTTAATTATTTTTTATATAACAATAATTATTCTAAGTCAGTCCACTTCATATTTATTATGATTTAATAATAATAACGAACGATATTTACTTAATGAATGAAATTAATGAATGATCTCTTCATTGTTTAAAAAACACACTAATCAAGAAAGAAACTAAACTCTACTAAATATTCAATATTATGCGATAATTACAGGTCAACCAACAGCTGTCCCAAAATGCAATGCTAACACAATCATAGGAATGTCGGTTTCCAACCTCTGGATTACAAAATACTATATTATTATCTATCTCGCTCTAATGCATGCTATCTTCAACACAGGTTGGAAACTCCCTAATAATGTTTAGATCGAACAATCATGTTGCGGCTCAACGCGTTACCATAGAAAAGTGTTGAGCGTGAACATAATTTGGATCTTACTTTAATTCCAAAGACTGGACAAAACATGTCCAAACACGTAAAAACTGTCAATATAGGGTGTTGAGCCAAAACAGATTGTGTCCTCACATTTTTCGGCAAATGAAAGACAATATCTGTGTGAGGTCAACACTTTTAGGTATTGAATAGTATACAGATTTTGGCTTTCCGCATCCGGTCCAGTCTCATAAGCCCGCCGCCCGATAGATCTACCTCGCAGACTCGAGACGAGGGGCGGACGGACGCGCGCTGTTTATATCTCGAAAAGCTGGATAATTGAATAATATCCTTTTTCTTTCTATTTTAATTGTTTCCAAAAACAGTCTGGCAACGCAGTCATAATAATTAAGCTAAAATAACGTTTTGTTTTTGATTAGTTAGTTTTTGATGGAGTTAATGTTTAAGTACTCTTACCTATAATATATTTGAGTTTCTTTTAACAACCATCTTTGGTTAAAAATGAAATAAAGACAGCAGAATAGGTAATACGATAGCGTGTTGCGCACAGCGAGCATGTCTTGAAAAACCATTTCCTATGGAGCATTAGTGGTGCGTGTCGCGTCAGCGGGGCTCTGCACTAGATTGTTGCCCATTTACGAGCGGACCCACTTAACGCTTCCACGGCCTTTCCGCTTAGTCCGGTTTCTTTTACAACTCACTATATGTAGGTACTTACTTTGTTTTTCCAGAATGCCAACTAGATACTCGCGTTAGCATGCCCTTCTGATGTTCGCTTTTCGGGCTGAATCTTAATCTCTTATCATGTATAATATATTTTAAGGAGTGGCCTCAATTACAAATAAATAAATAGGTACCTAATGAATAATTAATTTCTCTAATCCGCCTTCATTAAACGGACTCATACATAAACTGAGAATTTCCCCTTTTTCGAAGTACCTACTTACCTAGGTTAAAACAACAAAACCTTCTTCCGGATGTAGGGTAACAAATAATTTCTAAAAACCACATCAAAATCGGCTTAGCCGCGAGATAATCGCGGACAAACATACATACAGGTCAAACTGAGATCCTCCTTTTTGAAGTCGGTTAAAAATAATATTAATTTATAACTTACTGACACATTTCTCGCCTCTGAAACCGCACGGTGGCTCGGACAACGGAACGCGGCCGCCAGGCCATTTCATTTCACGTAAAAATCTTACTTCCTGCATGATAAAAAAAAACACAAATTACTTTTCCAACCAATCAATCTCTCAGAAAGACGTCTGCTGCTGGATATAGCCCAAGAGATCAGCAAAGTATTGTATACGATAATATCCCATACTATATAAATCACGTTATAATTTAAATACCTTCTATTCTACATTCTGTTTCCAAGAACCAACTTAAAAATTACTATGTAGGACGAGCACTGCAAATCAGGGCCATGCGTCTAGTGTAGAAAATCTGCGTATAGTAGGTAAGATTGTTAAATTAATAAAACAAAAAACAGTTATGTCTCTTGGCACTGAAACACGAGGTTCAAGCCAAAGCCTGGCTCAAACATTGGACGAACAAAACACTGTTGTAAATCGTAACTTATAGAACATATAGATTTATCTCTTTAGAGTTATTTCAGAACTCGTAAAGATAAAGGGTTATTCCATTAGTCTCCAAAAATCATTTTTTTTTATTTCCATTTAGTCTCCAAGCTGATTTATTCTTATTCTTATTTAATTATTTTCCATTTCCTATAGTCTCCAAAATATTAACAGGCAAAGATAGTATCGACGGCAAAACAAGCAAGTAAAACCAGTGTTAACCGCATTACAAAATAAAAATATAGTAACCGATACAATATTATCACCTAGATGTAAAGATATTTAGACTCGTTGTCAAAAACCTTACAAACTCTCAGCTACCTGATAAGGGGCGGCTAAGACTACAACTAGGTACTAAGTTTTACGGAAACAATAGCCGTGCGGTTATTAAATCAATCACAGAGCGCTGCTCGGTAGTCCTTCGGCGAAAGTACCGTTATGTTAAATAAAAAAAAATGAGTGCATGTGGTACTAATTTTTTTCTAATCCAGTCTAATCTTTGATTTGAGGAGAGATTAGGCAAGTGTCGCTGTGTCAGTGCATAATGGAAGAAAGTAAAAAATTCAGGCGCAGGACCTAGCACAATCACACCGTTTAAATATGCATTTAACTCACGTAAGTTTGGTTGATAACTATGATAAGCTAAGTATTACAGTATAGAATATGTGCAAGAAGTGTTTAGAAATTTATTAGATGTTTAATAAAAGGGTAGTCACCTATTTCACCCTATCGTTACTTATATATTTTGCATAGTAAAGTGCTTCTGATTGTTGTAATTTTGAAAATTTTACTCCCTTACCTAAGCAAATTTTAACAGTCATATGTATTATTTTTTTGTGAAGTTCACGATAGTTCATATGTAAATATTTATTAAAACTGATTATACTAAAAAACTACGTTTTGTTAAAATTCCTAAACTTTTGTTGTTGTCTCTACATAGTAAAACTTACCTGGAGACTATAAGGAATAGTTGTATGAAAAAAAAATTTTGTACCTACCTTTACTAAAAAAGTGTTTTGGAGACTAATAGGAAACGTTGTATGGGGCGGCAAAATTTTGGACATCAAAGGTTTTGGAGACTATCGGAATAACCCAAGATAAAGGGATAAATAAGGGCAGTTACTTACTCAAATAGTTATTTCAGACAAAACTGACTATTTCTGACGAATCAGCACGAAATACTTAAATTATAGGATTTATTCGGCTCGCCATACTCAAAAAATTTAATTTTCTTTCAAAATAACAAAAATACACATTAAATTTAGGGTAAGTGTCGGATACGTATGTGAGTTGTCTAATGTCTGAATCATCATGTATTTGCGCGCCCGCACACGACCCCTTTTTTTTATAGTACCGATAATATTTTTTGTAGGACGTGTATTTATACATTGTTTATTTCTCTGAGCCTATTGTGCACTAATTGCAATCAGTACGTTCTATTTTTTTAACCCCCGACGGAAAACTCAGAGGGGTGCTATAATTTTAACGTGTGTATCTGTCTGTGTGTCTGTGTATCTGTCTTCCTTATGTCCTATCGATGTGAAACTTGGTACCTGTTACTGTTTATGATATTTAAAGTATATGGTAAGGTAACCATGACCTGATCAGCTCTTTGAAGATAATCAGCTCTTTTAAAAGTGGATGAGCGGATCTAACAACCTTCCATATG
Organism: Euspilapteryx auroguttella; assembly: GCA_951802225.1. Taxonomy (NCBI): domain Eukaryota; kingdom Metazoa; phylum Arthropoda; class Insecta; order Lepidoptera; family Gracillariidae; genus Euspilapteryx; species Euspilapteryx auroguttella. The sequence continues at coordinate 8,388,209 of OX637644.1, read as the reverse complement.
TCCCATCGATTTTAAATTTGGTACATTGTTACTTCAATGATATTGAAATTATAAGTTAAGGTAACCATGAACCTTTTGAAGATGATCAACTCTAGTTCTAGTTTTGTTGATAAGGGTCTAGGATGATCTGACTCGGTCGGGGTTTTTTTTTAATTTTTAAATTTGTTATAAGCCGCGCAGATAAAAAACAGTTTTTAAAATGGCGGACGTTTGTTTTTTTTTTTCGTAATGTATGGTTGGCATGGCAAAATAACTTTGATTAATATTTCTTCTACCGGCTCTTTGTAATAAATAATTGTTTTTTTTATTATTGCATGTAGGTTCCTTAGGGAGTGTAGGTGAGCAGAGCACTAAGAAGGGATTTCCCGAAATTCCCACGGGAACGGGAAAAAACGGGATTTTTGTGTTTATGAGAAATCTGCGCGGGAAAAACCGCGGGGCAGCCTCTAGTACATAGTATAAAACAAAGTTGCTTCCTGCGTCTGTCCCTATGTATGCTTAAATCTTCAAAACTATGCAACGGATTTTTATGCGTAACCTTTTTTTAATAGATAGAGCGATTCAATAGGAAAGTTTATAAGTATAAAACATGAGCAACATAGGTTAGGCGGTACGAAGTTCGCCGGGTCGACTAGTTTTAACAATAAAAATAAAATTTATGAAATAATTTTAAGAAGACCAGGTTTATGTTTATATTAAATCAAAATAAGATCTAAAAAAAAAAACAGATCAAAACTTACTTTTGTCGATTTTTACGACACCAAACACTGATAGCCAAAACGGGGCGCTTGTGGCCATAGGTGCTAACTGAATAGCCTGCGGGTGATGGCAAACAGTTGCTAGGCGTGGGCGGTTGGACGCTAACAGCTTTAGTTTTTTTTTAAAACGCGTTGTTCCAACTCACCTCTGTTCCAACTCCCTTCGGTCTCCCCTACACCAACGTCGAAACACTCAAGGATGTCGATTTTTCATTCTCACTAAAAAAAGTCCCGTAATTCCCGTTCCCGTGCGAATTTTGTAAATTCCTTTCTTTCAACACTCTTTCATTCACTGAGGAACCTGTACACCAAGTTTCACGTCGATACACTCAATAATGTCGATTTTTCATACTAACTAAAAAGTCCCGTAATTCCCGTTCCTGAGGGAATTTTGGCAAATCCTTTCTTAGCGGATGCCTACGCCATAACATCTACCTGCATGCCAAATTCCGTCCAGTAGTTTGGGCTGTGCGTTGATAGATCACTATGTCAGTCAGTCAGTCAGTCAGTCAGTCAGTCAGTCACCTTTGAGTTTTATATATATAGAAGATTATTTATGGATGCATATTTTTGATTTCGGCCATGGTTGAGAAGATTATTATGTTTCTCGTTCTCTTGGAAACCACGGGATAGAGCCCGGTCCTTTAAGAGGCGTGCGAGGGGACGAATCCAACTCGTAGAGGCCCAAGAGTTTTACTATATTGTTTATGGATCACCAACCAGGCATTACCACTAAATGCACAAATGTATCATGCACCCAGCGGCAACACCCACCCAAGAGGTGATAGGAACTATTGTAAAATGGATGACTATGTTATGTTCTATGGGGGTGAAATGTGGCGTGAAATACTATTTATTGTATAGATGTATTAAATTATACAGTCTGTCAAAAATGAACGTAAAGTAGTATGGTACTGCAAAATGTATATTCGTATACCACTCACTGGCGGCGACTCGTGCAACACGGCCAGCGGGTAGAGGCCGGGTGCGCGCGCGCCGTCCAGCGCCAGCAGCGAGTAGTTGCCGGCCGCCTCCCCGCACTCGTCCATGCGGACCGTGTATCTGACAATGACAAGTAAAAACATCAACATTCAACACAACACCATACTTTATATCACTTTTATACACAGTACACAGCGAAACATCCTTTAGAATGTAGGTACTTCCCAAGTCCGCGGTAATTGGGCTAGGTATACCTTATAAGGTTAATACAGAGGTCTGGTGTGGCCCCACACTTAAACCGTAACATCATGCGTCTACGTGCGTACGTCTACTTAATGCGATTTCAGAGGAAATAGATATTCTCTATTGCACGAAGGTAGAGTTTAACAGAACTGCGATGCGGTTACTCTGCTATCCAGTGAAATAGATAGGTACGAAGTTTATATAAAATAAACATGATTTGTTAAATTATTATAGGTGTCGCATTGGTTTAATACTGTTAAGACATTTGTAAATATTGTAAATAAATAAAAATCATGGACTAATATAACGGTAATATGTAATTTCTTTGTAATTTCAGTTTTGTAATTTATTTATTAAATAGTGTTTATGTACTTCATCAACTTATTTTTTTCGCTTTGTTAAATAACTTATAACGTGTAAGGCAAGGCAAGATAGAGTTACTGCTATACCTAGCTGGGTACATATCATTATAACTAAACTCATTTCAACTACTTTGTGAATTACTTAATGAATGAAATACCTAAAGCACGACTCAACTATGTTCAACTCACCTAAAACTGATTGGACTAATGAACGAAATACCTAAAGCACGACTCAACTAATGATCAACTCACCTAATAGTTATTGTAGGTACTAACAAACGATTTATACCCACTGTTAATCTGGGGTGATTAAAAAAAATCCTCCTTACTTTAGAAGTTTCCATCCTTTTTGTCCCTCCCGTCCAGTTCAGGCTGTAGTAACCTCAGAGTAAGGAAACCGCCGCTAGTAGTAACTTAATTTTTTTTTCAGAAACCTTAATAAGTGACGTTTTTTAATTACCTAATTGAAACGCCTTGAGGAGTGTTTCTGGCACTCGCCGCCCGCTGCCGTGGTCGCTCGCTACGCTCGCTCGGCTCGTGCATGTGTAAATATATACAACAATACCGCAAGTTCGCTCCCTTCGGTCACTCCTTGCTAACCTAACCGTAGCGAGTCGGTTCTGTTTACTCTTTATGTTTTTGGACAAAATAGCTACCTATGTAAAATGAAGGAAAATAAAACAATATGTACTTACATAGTTTAATAATCGTTTTTTTACATTATTAGATGTAATGCTATGAATATAAATAAATAATCAACAATCCTAAAACTTAAAGAGTACGCAGAACCGACACGCTGCGGTTAGGTTAGCAAGGAGCGACCGAAGGAAGCGAGCGTAGCGAGCGACCGCGGCAGAGGGCGGCGAGTGCCAGAAACACTCTTCAAGGCGTTTCAATTAGCTAATTCAAAAAACGTCAATATGTTACTACATCCTAAACTGGACGAGAGGAGCAAGGGCGGGGGGAACTTCTAAAGTAAGGATGACATTTTGTAATCACCCCAGATTATTATCAGTGGGTATAAATCGTTTGTTAATCGTAAATAATGAACTATACCCGCTGCAGCGCGGTAAACTTAACTTTAGGCGAGTCGTACATAGTTGTAACATCCAATATCTGAACTGATCATTAGATCAATCGTTCATTAGTTGTAATAATTTTAGTTGATTTGAAATTAGTTGAGTTGAACATTAGGTGAGTCGTCCATTATGGATATGAACTTATGTGAATCGATCGTAGTTGAGTTGAAAATAGTTGAAATGAGTTTAGTTATAATGATATGTAACCACCTAGCTGTTGTGTCGTTTTTGGATAAGGGGTTCTGTCCAGTGCATCTAATAGGTCTGTGACGGCAAAGTTTACGCTTTTCGTTTTAGTCAAGTTGCTTGAAGTACTAAGTCGACCAACCCCATAACACTCCGGTACGTGGTGTTCCGCATGCGCGAAACTATGGCTTGTCCGTCGGCCGGGTGCTCGCCCGCCGCCAGCGCCGCAGCCAGCGCGCGTGCGTACACCCACACGGCGTCGTGCAGCCAAGCAGCCTCCACTGGGATCTACACAAAACGAAATACCATTGTCCGTCCGTCAAAGGCAAATGACCGGAACCAGCGCGAGTCCTGACCTGACTTGCACTTGGCTGTTTATTTAACTATAGAATAGACTGATAACGTGCTGCGCTGACAACGTAACGGACTACGCATTGAGCGCCCGCGACGCGTTATTAATTTTTCAACTGGTTACAGAGTGCCCGCGACTCACAGATGTGTCCATCCATACAAATTGCAACAGTACCTTCCCGTGTGCCGACGACTCACCTTTGCGTTTGTAATATGTACCTAGGTAGATAGCTAAAGTTAAATAATATCTTAGTGTCACGTATAACTAGCTGCCCCGGCAAACTTCGTATCGCGTGGTTCGTTAGTCTCGCTAAAACTCAAGAAAGACCGGGCCGATTTAGCTGATTTTGGTTTTGAAATGTTCGTAGTACCGAGTCCGGGAAGGTTTAAATTATGGAAAAATTGAGAGTTTTAATTTACTTGTTAACAATTTCTTTTTCCCATACAAATTATAAGGCGCGATTCGCGCTTTTAATTTACTTGTTAACAAGTAAATTAAAACTCTCAATTTTTCCATAATTTAAACCTTCCCGGACTCGGTACTACGAACATTTCAACACCAAAATCAGCCTAATCGGCCCGGTCTTTCTTGAGTTTTAGCGAGACTAACGAACCACGATTCATTTTTAAATATATATATATATATATATATATATATATATATAGTAAGTAGATAGTAGAAGTAGATAAGGTTGTTAGGATTTTAGTGATGCTAATAGTGTCTGCCCCAAAGCCCAATTAGTTAAGCTACGAAAGTAAAGAAATATTTCAAAATATCCTAACTTTTAACAAATACAACCAAAACATTAAAAAATCACGGTTTAATAGTTCATTTTTTTAGTACTAATCAAACAAAAATGATTTACTAACTAAAAACACACTAAAACAGTGATATTATTCCCAAGATAAGTAATGTAGCCTATTACTAAAATGGCATCCATAAAATTTCCAAGAATTTAGTAGGGTAACATGCCCTATTACGGCGCGTTTTGACGACATTTTAAAGAAGGGTAAGAAATTAAGCATTTCTAAATATTTTAACAGATATTTAAATTTTTTTTGACACTCATGATAATTATATTTTCTATTTCAGTTGTCGTTTTATTTATTTTGAGTGATAATTAATTTTAAATAAATATTTTTTCTGACAATTCGGAATTCCTATTACGGCGGCAAAAAAAAGTTTGAAGCCCATTACGGCGGTAAGCACAGCCTATTACGGAGTATGGCATGACAACACACGCACGATGAAACATTTTCATCTCAGCTCATGGTTCCGTGCAATCAGCAAATGGTATGCAATGGCTGTAATTGTTACTGGCACTGTACATAAATACAGGTTCTTCCTAGTAAGGGGCTATTTTGATAATATTTTGTATATCAACTATTTAATAAATGGCCTCGCGCTAAGAAGTTTCCAGTAATATAATTAGTTTAGGAAACACGAATAATGAATATTTGGCTGTATGGGCTATTATGTTTCTTTCCCTGACCTGAACGGGCGAATAACAAAACAACAATCAATGCACAACGGAACGGAATGAATTAAATATGGGGACGATTTTTTTTTATAAGCCGCGCTGATAAAGAAACGATTTGAAAATGGCAGCCGAACGAATGCTATCTCGCGTATATTAGTATGAGGGAAGAGTTGAGAAGAGAGACAGCCCATACAACGGCCGCCATTTTGATATCGTTTCTTTATGTGAGCAGGTTATACCCATAAAAGCGTAATTTGTGCAAATTTGGCTAGCTTATTAACATAATTTTTAATATTTGTTGTTAATCTACATTCAGTGAAGTTACAAATGATCATTATTTAATGTCTGTTGACCAGGTCAATATCTCAGTAGAGGCTCGACAAAAGTTTGTTCAAGAAGGAAGATTTTGGCACAATTTTGCATTTTTCTGTAAATTTCCTTAATTTTTTGAATTTTTTAATATTTGTTAGTATTCTTTGGACGACAAATAAAATATCGTAAAATGTTTTCATTGAAATTAATCGAGCCGTTTCGGAAATTAGTGCCTTTGGCAGACAGACAGACGGACGGATGGAAAAGACATATTAATAAGGGCCCGGGACGTGTACCCAAAACCTTAATAAATAAACTGATATAAACCTAAACTGAGAACTTCATCTTTTCTAAAATCGGTTAAAAATAGGTACTAAAACCCTTCTTTTGAATTTAAAAAATACTTTTGTGAAAATCGGTTTTGACAAAATCTAAATAATCGTGGACAAGCATGCATACAAACATACATACAGGTCGAATTGATACCCTCCTTAACCTCTTTATAAAACAATTGCTGTTCGTTTTTCTCCAACTTTAATTTGAAAAAGGCCCGGACGAGAGTTTTAATAATCCTACTAATATTATAAACGACAAAGTTTGTAATAAAGGATGTCTGTAACTCTTTCACGTAAAAACTACGAAATAGATTTTAATGAAACCTTACAAATAAAACATATTTGAAGGAAAAATTTAACTGGCGGAGCAGCGGGGTGCAGTCAGTGAAGGTTTAGTTAAACGGTAAAAAGGATGGAAAATGTATTTCTACCCAAGCGGAGAAAGTAAAAAAAAAACAGATACATTTTTTACAACAACGTTGACACGAACATGCAATAAAATGTAACACAAAAAAAAACAACAAAACAGTAAACTAAAATACAATAATAAACAACGAATCTTAATTAGTTTTGTGTGGTGTGTCAAAGTTGCAGTAAAATCTAGTAGTAAATTATTATATTGATGGGAAAATACGATAAACCTAACCTTAGTATACATTTTTGTGTAAGTTTTTTAATTATTTACTTACTCTGTTATTCATAAAAAGTAAGTGCATTTTAGTTATTTGAAGTATGTCAATTAAGATAGGATGTCACGTATTTACCATACAATAAACCAAATAAGTAGACCTGCAGTAAAACTTTTTAAAATGTACGGTATATTTATGAATAATACGGTTAAATTATTAGCTCTGTAATTTCCATACACCGTGTTAGGGTTCCTTACAGCCTAATACGGTAGGTACTAAAATATCTAATGAGTTTTTATATCCTAATTCTGAAATATAATGTAAAGATATTTCGGTAATGTAAGTTATTACTTACAAATAAGAGCACTCTGACTTTACCATAAAACTCTCAAATCGTTAGTAATCGTTGTATTAGACTATTTTTCTTCATTAAAACTCATACGTTAGGTTTCACAGTATTCTAACAAACTTAAATTTTACTGTCAACTTTAAGCGTCAAAAACAAGGATTCTAGTTAAAAAACATGTACCTCCAAAATTGGTTTTATACTTGAGAACTAATGAAAATTACACTTAAATAACGAAATGTTCAAAAATTATATTTATTATACCACTAAATTTATAAATTACCGACACTGCGTTTTTCCTATTACCGATGGTACCCTCCGTAATAGGCGGTACCCTCAAATAGCCTTCCTAATACGACGGACTTTTGTTTACTAATATTTACTTGTTTTATTTGATTTTAAACAGAAATCAACTTGATTAACTAACACTACTTGAATGTAAAAAGTATTCGAATATAGTAACATAATCTTAAAGTGTTTGTTTGAACTAAAAACGAAGTCTGAAAATTCAATGTTCTACAGCGAGTCAGTCTGCGTTTGTATGAAACAGCTTCTCGCTTCGGTGACGTTACACAAAATTATTAATTTAAGTAATTTTAAACGATTTTAAACGCACGAGTGCTGGGTAATAAGTTACGTTTTAGTTTCCCTTGGACACTATGTAGTCACCTTTACCATACACAGTCACAACGAATCATAAATTGCAAAAGATAAAATAGAGCCGTAATAGGACGTGATTTTGACTACCGCGGTAATAGAACGTTTTACCCTAATTGGGTGAAAATCCCAAGCGAAAAAAAAACATGGCAAACGTGATTTCGGTATAGTGCAATGTGCTCGTTTATAATTAGAATATTTTTTTTTAGTAGTGTACGTACTTGTCCACCTTGGCAAAAAAAACATGAGAAAGGGCTTCTTTAACACCTAAAAAAACATTGTCGAAGTGTCATTTTATCATCACAGTGGCTTGGTCCTGAACCCAATTTCACTCGTAAAGTATCTTCTCCTACAATCACGTTCACGATTTTGATTTAAATCGATTTGCGTATCATCTATATATATAAAACTCTTCCGTTACTGACTGACTGACTGACTGACTGACTGACTGACTGACTGACTGACAGACAACGCAGAGCCGAAACTACTGGGCGTAGAAAGCTGAAATTCGGCATGTGGGTTCCTTGGGGAGTGTAGGTGAGCACTAAGAAGGGATTTCCCGAAATTCCCACGGGAACGGGAAAAAACGGGATTTTGTGTTTATGAGAAATCTGCGCGGGTGAGACCGCGGGGCAGCCTCTAGTTTTATTATAATATAGGCTATCAATAACATCTATTGTTGTTTGTTTACCTACTTTCTTACTCATTTGACAAGCACTTAACTTTTGTCCTAAAAAATGTAATCATTTCAGAGGACAGTAAGTTTTAGATCGATAGCAAAATCTGGCAAAACTGGGTTTTTTCATTCCCTGTAATTTTCCTCGCCTTGGATTAGTCAGTCCAGCTTAACCTCTAAGTGCACAAGCGCCGCTTACAACCACTTTGTGGATCCCCACAAAAAAATTAGTTTATCATTTCAGTGATGAGGGGACAAATTTAACTCTCATTTCGGTGGCCGTTATAAATTTCGGTGGACTCATTCATTTTCAGTACAAACTCTATCATTTCGGTGGTCATTTTTATCATTTCGGTGTACGATTTTATCATCTCGGTGGACACTTAATTTCAGTGGACTCATAAAAATTTAAACTTAAATATTTCATTAACTTTTGATTTTATTCGATGGCCACTCACGCACATTTTATAAAACAGGTTAAAGTTTTATTAGACACTAACCCTCTTATTCATAAAAAGTTAAAGAGCATTTTAGTTATTTGACGTATGTCAATTAAGACTGGATGTCACGTATTTACCATAAAACAAACCAGAGAAGTAGACCTCCTGTAAGGCTACCTAAAATCTACTGTATCTTTATGAATAAGAGGGTAACCGTCTTATTCATAAAAAATTAACATGGCCTTAAACCACACGTTTAGCCTAAAATGGCGTGTTGTCAAAAAAGTTGGATTCATAAACGCTCATTAGCACTAAAACGTCGTTATAATGCCTTCGTAAGTTAAAGTAGGCCCGACCCTACTTTAACTCACTAACACACTGATTTTTGCCATGATGGCGCCTGCTGATCAGCTGTTTTTGTTATTTTGTCGCGAGGTCGCGAGGATGTGTCGTGACTCGTGAATGATGTGAAGTGATTTTTGAAAATAAAGAAGATAGATAGCTTTGGATGTTAGCGAACTAGTTGGAAACCAAAACCCTCCGCACTTCCTGGGCCCTCAGTCTCATCGCGCAAAACGTAACTATCGAATAAAAGAAGAGTAGGAACAGTACGTTAATCGCAAGAAATTACACATTTGGTAGTCTCGTAATGAATTTTGCTATAACTATAGCAGTAGTATCGCAATAGATTGGAATTGACCAGAAAGGGTAGTCTGCTCCTTAATAAGATAATGTTATGATTACGTTTGACTGACATTATAAATGTCAAGTGACAGTTGCACTACGCCCGGTCCAATTTCGTCTAATAAAACAGGATTAACTATTTAGGTAAAAAAACCCAGATTATTCTATAGCTTGCTATTCATATTCTATTGCTATACTATAATGATCGATCAAAGTTACCAGACTCGCAATTTTTGACCCCATCGTAGTAGAGTAATAGTAGAATAATAATAGAATAGAAGTTTAATCGTAAGTTTAAGAGACTAGAGTCCCTGGACTTCGAAAATAATATAATGTACATTACGACCTGATTTCTTTGCGCGATAAAGTACGAACGCTCTACAATAAACACATTGATCATAAAATATTTATTTTCAATTTATAAATATTTTCTTAACTCATATACCTATACCAATTATATTGATTTTGTTCCTTTTTTCATGTCGCTCCGACGAAAGTTGTGCAGTTTTCTGGGCTTGGATGTGATCTGAAACAGTTATAAAACGTATTGTAAAATAAAGTTTTGTTCGCAAGGGAAATATTTTTGTTGTTACTTGCCTCTTAGGGATGATTCTCCTTAGATCGGGCCGTGTCCAGTGCCGGGCCAGCGCAGCGCGTAATGTCTTTTGCTTTTCCATTTTGCAAACTTGCTAAATGCCCTCAAAATACTAAACGAAGTATAATACACCTACTTATGTAAATAAAGTTAAATAATTTTAATAAACAATACCTCGGTAACTTAACTACATTATGTATGTAATGCCTGAACAAAACAAAAAATCATCAGTCACCTCAGCTGACTGAGTCAATCAATCATAACAAGTTTTTTTCCTCTAGAATTTGGTGCGCCACTGCTGGGCAAAGGCCCCAAAAATAGACATTTTTTTCTTTTTTTAAATGATTGAAAGAAGAAAGAATATACATTTATTTCAATGGCACGATAAATAACATAGCATTTTGTACATACACGCGAGTGGCCAACACAGCTGGTACTCACATAATTTAAACAAAACAAATAGATATTTATAACGAACAAAGCAATAGACAAAACACTGATAAGGCTGCAGGCTGAGCCTGCAGTCAAGGCCACCGCTCAGTAGTGCTCAGTAGTGCTCCAACCGAGTATCGCGCCAGTTGAAAATGGATATTAGCTCAGGTTTTGTGTTGTGAGCATTACGAGTACCTAAACCCGTGTGGCCCACAACCCTGTTTTTATGCTAACACCATAAGAGGGTGGGCGTTCGTTTTTACACAGAATAATTTAACAAATAAAAGTTGTTTAAATTTCAATAATATTTCATGCAATAAACAATTTTTTACTAAGAATAAAAAAAATAAATAAGTGCTTAATAATTAGATAACTAACTAAAATAAGTCAGCAAACTACATAAAAAAATTAACAAAATGAAAACTACAAAGAATTATAAAGTGTCTCAGTGTATCAGTGTCTGCGCACGAGTGAAAAACCCTGACCGGAACCATGTTGTTTTGAAGGAAGGTACGTAATTTAGTTTTATTTTTAGGTACCTAAGTAAAATCTAAGTAAATTTAATTTAATTGATCGTGGATTGACCTGTTGCGACAACCTGAAAATGCAAAAAACTACTATTGGCCTCATGTAGTTATAGCAGGCCTAAATTGCGTTTATGAATAATGCATTTTGAAATCAGTATTTTAGCGTTAGCAAACGTTTTAACTAAATTGAACGTTTAGGCCATTTTAGGGGTTTTTTTATGAATAAGACCGTAAATATATGTCAATAACATTAAAAATAAAAAAATCCTCCGAAATGATAAAAATAATCAGCTTGTTTATTTTCACCCAATTGTTGTCGAAACTCATTTGAGTCGCCCGCCGGTACCCAGGCATTGTCGGGATGAACTCACCAACGCGTTCTGTGTGCGGGCAGGGCACTTGGTGAACGATTTTTTCAACGCAATATTGCGTATTGGGCACGGGTAAATGCAAAATTTGGTGGGCTCTGTATGTTGCTCTCTTTTTAAGGTGGCATCCAATGTTTTATTGAATACTAGTCGACCCGGCGAACTTCGTACCGCCTCCTCTTGAGTCACTCTATCTATAAAAAAAACCGCATCAAGATCCGATGCGTAGTTTTAAAGATCTAAGCATACATAGGGACAGACGCGAGAAGCGACTCTGTTTTATGTATTGACGTACCTTAAACTAAATACAGTCACGGACTAGGAGGCCGTAACAGATTTGTCTATGGTTTCGTCAGCCCTAGACTGTTTTACCAAAGAACAAGAGCTATTTTGCAATACAGAAAAACCGGAAGTGTTACGCCGATCGTGTCCGCCACTGTACAAAGATAAGAGATAAAGTTATAAACATATGAGAGCTGAGCAATATACAATAATATGATACAATATACTAACCACTCTCTCCCCGCCCAATCCTAAAAGCGGGTTGTTGAAGTTGAACGGCGGTTGTTGAAGACGTTTATTGACCTCACTGGCGAAAGTCGGGTAGGAAGGCGAGGGCGAGGGCGACACTGCCACGTATGACCGGAACGCCCTTATGGCTCGGGCAGAGGAAGTCTTCCGGAGTGGGCCTGAGAGGTACCGCGCCGCCTCTCTGGTCTCGTACTTATCTACATCTACACCCACCACCGCATATTCACCTGTATAATTTAGAGTCAGTCTGAATTTTCATAGAATTCTTAATAAGTTGTGCCACTTGTTGACGAATTCTCCAGCTCCTATTTATCTCTACAACTCATCCCTTTCTAGAGAATACTCAAACATTCTTAGGTTTCAAAAATTAGATATAAATTTAGGTAAATTTTTATTCTCACCAGCTATTATTAACATTATCATTAAAGTAAGTAATAACTTAGAAATGCTGAAAGTTGTATAAGTAAGTACGTTGCAAGAAGCAGCCTTATGTGGGACTGAACTGAACTGTTTTGCCCAAGACCCTAAAGTGGAGAAAAATCTTGAAGCTCTGTATCCGCTAGGGATAACAGGTTAAGAAGAGGAATTTAAATAATATATTTAACATACCCTAGCTTTGAATTAAAAAAGCGTATTTTTTGGCAGGACATAAAAAGAAGTGAAAGTTTAAGTTCGAAAATTACTTACGGACCTAATAATATTACCTATAATATAGTAGTATAGTACCTAATCAGTGTCATTCTTCAAACAATGGACATGGACATTTTTTGCCCACTTACAATGCCATTTAATATTCATTTATTCAAGTCATGTTTATGTGACGATATCTGTCCTTCACTTTAGCTGTTGTATGCGAGTGACGGTCGTACTCTTGTGCTTAGTTGACAACACTATTCAGTCTCAGTCAGACATGTTTCATTTAACCCTTACAGAGCGATGTTTTATGATTCAAACACTGTAAGTAATAAAACTTGTACGGGAAACTGTGACCCGAATCTGTGCTAAAGCTTAGGTACTTACCCCAAAACGCCTAAACTACCTAAGTAAGTTTAGAAGGAGGTTTTTTTGAATTTTCTACACACAACGTTGCCCTTGCCATTACATAATTAAAATATAGCTTTTGCCCGCAGCTTCTGTTGTTGTTAACTTGTTGATTTGTTATTGAGAAATATCAATATTTTTTTTCTAATCACACGCATACATACCCCCTTAATTAAATAAGTACTTAGTAAAATTTTAATTCAATGCATCAATCATTTGAAGCGTAATAAAGTTGTTAACCCTGTACATCGGATCCAGAGCAATATTATCCTAAATTCCCATTTTAGTAGGTGCCACGTCACAAAAGTCACCTACCTACTGTCTAAATTTGTATCTCCCTATATTAATCGGTTACGACTGGGCGATGATGTGTGTATAAAAATCTGATACGGGTTCTAAGATTTTGTATAAAAATGCGATAGGTACTGTAATTTTATGTATACGAGCATAACGAATGATTTGTTCTCTTGAAAAGGGAATTTTCGTCACCCGTTAAAATAAATAAAACCTTTTCCTCATTATGACTCCCCTTCAAATATTTTTACACCCTGTATATTTAAATATTTTATATTGCATATTCTCGTGATTCTTACTAAAGTGTCTATAGATTATCTAGATGACAAACTAAGCACATACCTGACTAATTAAGTATACACCATCTAGCGATCACTCACGCAACCCCTAACTATTTCCGTACTACTATACCACTATCCCACAAAATATTTCTTTTTAAAAAATCTTGGGCACCGATACTTTTTTTACTTTCCAAAAGGGGCCCCAAATTCTTGTGTGCCCAAGGGCCTTCAGCCAGTTAAAGACGGCCCTGGCTGGGCGTTGATGAGTGAGTAAGTGAGTATCAGTTGTATATTTTGGATTTTACATATAGAAGATAACCGTTTTAATTATAATTATGTTAAGCACATGGCAGATAATTTTCAGAAAAATATAGAGTAAATGCATTCTTTAGTGGTCCCTCAACGAGAACGCTAAGCTGGTGGTAGTGATCTACCTAATTGTGCCACAAAATGTAAATAATTACCCGAATCAAGAAGCTGCATAGAATCTAAGGCCAGCATAAGTCCGATGTGATCGTGGTAGTATCCAACCGATACGTATACTGAAAACACACAAAGTATTATTACACTTACCATTCCAAACATACAACCTACTATTCGAGTTTAATTAAATATACTACGCTTTGGCTTGCTCGTTGGGTGCAGTCTGGTCAACTCGCGCAACGTGACAGCCAGCTATCTCCGTTCCTAAAGTGTTCTGCTATTCGGGCTGGACTGTCCTTCTGTGGATAGTTGGTTTCACATTCACTTGCCCTGGAGCCCTCAGAGAAATCCACCATGGAGCCGCATGGTGGGCGCCCCTGACTGAACACCTCGCCTCTTGCAATACTGTTATTAATTAAGCTTGTTTACCTTTAGACGTAAAGTGTTACTTATCTCGTGTCTAATAATTCAATTAATTTGAATTTGAAATGAAATTTCATTTGTCCAACCTGTCACACCCCCAAGTGTCACACTGTGACTCGTTAGTATGAACTTTTGAAAAATATTCCCATCGAGTAACACTGTTACTGGTTGGGATTTTTTTTCAAAATTATAACTAACGTACACACATTCGTACTACGTCACACTAGACACAATAAACTTTGGTTGGTCATACATTTAAAAGTAGGCGGGGTCGACTTTTGCAAAAAAAATACATTATACTTTGGGGGGTGAGGCTGCGACCCCTCAAATGGGGTGTTTTCGTCAATGAAATCTATCATAGAATACACCCTTAAAATAATGTTATAACTTCCCCGGACACCCTGTATAGTAGAAGTTGATAATGTAATTTTACCTTTTCCACCTATGTTAGAAAGTACACTTATAGAAATAAAAGATATAAAAAAATTGACAGGTACCGACCACGACCACAGCTCTAAGTAGATCATGGCATGTAATTAGATACCTACATAAAGTAACTAAGTACTTACTTCTTACGTCCTTGTAAGTTTCCCTTATAATATCAATAAACGGATTCTGGGTGTAATTCTCTTTTCTGTTCTCATACAGATACGGGTGCCTGTAGACTTGTTGGGTGCGGACAGAGATCTGTTTTTCGCGTGCGGCCGCGATAATTGCCTGTGCTAATCTTGAGAAATCGTGATTAGGTGCTTTCAGATAGACGACAGCGACCTGGAAACCAGACATGCTTTTGGTTACCTAATACGAGTGTACCTAATAAACAATACAATTTGTATCTGGGTGAATATTCAGAACGGCGATATTCAGCTGACTCCTCTGGCAGTTTTCAAATTTAGTTTTTTTGAAATATCAGTTAACTTTTATGAAAGTATGCCTCACTAGCTTTAATATTTTTGATTGGGCACCATTTTTGGACCAGGACTTCCTATGAATAATTGAGTTTTTAAGTTTTTGGTCCAGAGCAATCAGAAAAGTCCTTCCAGAGTAATCACAACACTAAATTTATTTGAGTTTTAGTAGTTAAATCTTCTAAAAAAAGCTATTTATCATACATGAACTAGTTTTTTATTAATGAAAATACCGAAGCGAGACTTAGTAAGACCATAATAATAATAATAATAACAATAACACATCACACTCAGAGACCCTAACTAGGAAGAACCTGTATCTAGGGTGCCCGAAACACATACAGAGACCAACATCACACCCAGACCGGAAACAAACATCGATATTCATCATATCAATATTCGCCCCGCCCGGGAATCGAACCCGGGTGCACTCGCTTCTCAGTCAACACTGCCAACTGAGCCACGGAGCAGTAAAACCATGTTGCGATATTCTAAAGATGTTATTATATTCTCATTCAGTTTCTCATCATACTTTTTATTAGTAATATTATGCTTACAAACATGTCAACAGCATCTGCTTAAAAGTTGTACATACCAACTGGTATTGCGTCCTGCTCTTGCTCATATTTCTTTGAAATTGCAGCCACTTTTTGTGGACCATCAATAGCGCATTGCCAGCAATTAGTTAGGGATTCATTGACAGGAACACGCAGGTTAGGTAAGAATTGCCGAAAAAAAATAACGGACAAGTATTCAAATGCAAGATACAATTTTTGGAGGCCTATTAAACTGTGAAGACTTAGATAATTAATTCCACACAGCTTGTGAGGCCATGCTGCCTACTGGAATAGCATGGAACATAGTGGAATGGTAGAATGCCTAAGAACAGGTTTGTGGTCAGTGCAGCGTCAATTTACGTGACACATAACCATGATCATCACAATAATGTCGATAAACCGCAGGAGTTTTGGCGTCTCCAATTCAAAATCTTCCGTAATAATCTAATCCAATTTGGTAATTCTTATGTAATTCAGTGTGCGTTGGTGCTGGTCTTCTGATCAGCGAAGCTGATATGAATTCTCTAGCTTAAGTTTGCCTGGCTAGGCTGGTCAGTGATTGTCATTTGCGGTATAATGTTCCTGCCTAGACCTTTACGAGAAAGCCTTTGTTTTGTATTTGATTTGATTAAGGATTAGGCAGTGCTACAATTTTTTTAGCGGTGCCAAGTGGACTGTAGCTATAGCAAAGTGTTGATGTTTTTGTAAATGTCATTTCGACTTCAGACAAAGATCTCGAAGGATATGAGACTGCAGCAGGGAGTCAGACTGTTAAATGTCATAACCCCAAAATTGTTCATCGCTGTACTCGAGGATGTCTTCAAGGCTCCGGACTGGAAATAACTAGGTTAGGCATCAACATAAACGGTAAATAGTTCAATCAGCCTCGATGTGTTATCGATATCATAGTTATGGATCCAGATCACGCAGGATCTCAGTACAATGCTGGATGAGCTTAGTTGGATTCCCAACATGGACAAACCCAAGATTATGTTAAACACCCATTTTAAATGCTCCTGTTAATATTGGATTCTTTAAGTACTCTTGAAGAGTAGTCGACGAATACATAGCCAAACTATCCAACCAGGTCGGTATAATAGGCAGAGGGCGATCGTCGAATCAAACTCCATGGGCAAGCTTTGCTACAAATTTTCTTCCATATTACTATAAGCGTAACCATTACCATTCACTATATCAGGCTCAAGACAAGAGTCTACGATCAACGTGTATTGCCTGTGAAGACCACCGGACCGAGAAATAGCTCACTATGGGCCTAATCAAAAAGCTTACCAGACACTCTAAAGGGCTTTGAAATATTCCTGTTATAATCGAGTCAGAAAACTCCCACGTAGCCAAAACAAATTGCATAACTTTATCGTAATGGGCAAGTAAAAGTTCTTGAGTGGCGCCCGACCTTGCAATGCAGGATGCGATGAGGCCTCTTTTTTTCTAAAATAATAATTATGATGATAAAAATAGGTTCGACATCTGATTTTCAGGATAAAAGTGCAAAACTGCTGAAAATTGCTGATTCCTATGGGAAAAAAACCAGAGATATCAGACCATAGGAATCATTAAAAAATCATAAAGTGATCCATCCAGCTTAAACGGTTTAGGATAGAAAACCAGATCTTTTATGAGGAACACCCAACTATACATGACATACAATATAATCTTCAAACACGAAAAAAAAAAAAAAAAAAAAAAAAAAAAAAAAAAAAAAAAGAGAGAAATTGTAAAGTAGAGTTTGTTACCCCTTTCTTCTCTACGCTGTAAAATCATTGCGAAAGGGAGTAGAATCATTTGACAGAGGAGGGCTCGTTTGGGGGCGTCTCCAGGCGACCATTGTCGTAAGGCAAGGCAAACATTGTTTGCCTGAGCCAATTAGTGGGCACCCTGAACTACCTCGCCTCTATCAGTATAGGATACTTTACGAAATAAGGTATCAATATTAATTAGATTAGTCTAATTGACTTTCAATAAGCGATATCTTGTATCCTGTATTGAATAAATCATTTTTTACTTTTTTTTTTTTTTTTACGACATAGCTATTTCATAATATAAGATAAACATTGCAGAGTAATCAGGGTGACCACTGAACCACGATCAGAGAAATCAGATATTTGGCATCATTACTTCTACACGGAGCACCTTAGCCAGCAATTACCTCATACACACTATAAAGCATAGCTTGGGACAGCCCATCCACAAAACTGCTGAGTTCTACATAGCTTAGTTTAACCATGAAAGTGATTGCTGCACGCGCCAGAGAAATCACACGGTACACGCGGACAAATCTTAAAGCTAGATTTATTTCAAAACTAGCTTCAGTAATCAATTAGGGATAATTTATTTGTAATAAACAACTATCTGACTATGCTAAACTGATCTTGAATTTTATATAGGTTTGTTCAAAAAAAAGTTATAGAGTCATTTATAGCAAAAAATGGAGCCCGGACGCCCACAGGAATCAGAATATTCCAGTTTTTTGGACTTTTGGAAAAATTTTAATTTTATTTTGGCGTACTTAAACTATGTATTTTTTAATAAACTTTGCGGGCCCAAACAGAATGGAAGCTAAAGTTTGAATCTAAATCTTCAAATTAAAAGTTTTCTTTGAAAAGTCACAAAATAAAGCCCCGGACAGAAAAAAATCAGGCTCTGAATATTCACCCATCTATAAAAGTAAGTAAGTACTAAGTATTATGATATTGTTTACATGCAGAAAGCGGAAGTGTTTGAGAACAGCGACCACGGAGCGAGAGATGTCGGTGTCGGAGGGCCGCGTGCGGGCAAAAGTCTCGTACATGCGCTTATTAGACCTGGCCACGTCGTCGCGGCAGAACTGAAAAATAAAGCTACCTATAGGAATATAAGCTTATTATAACAATTTAAAAAACAAATTAGGATTAGGTATGTATAATACATGACATATATGTCTTTTGTAATTTTTGCATTTGGAACCCACTTGGTTCCGGTGGTTCCGATGATGTTCCGTCAAAGCCAATGAACACCGCACCGCAGTTAGAATAGGCAGAATACACAATGTCGCGAGCTTGCGCTTCAATAATAGGAAGATTGAGTACTTTTATTAGCTCCTTCATGCGTTACCGATGAGAGAGGCGAAGGATCAACATAAATACCTAATCTTGCCTATTTTCGAAGGAAACTATATTGGCCAAGTAGGAAGAATCATATCCACATAGCTGCCTATTCATGTTGTCTGAACTTTATGTCATTTGATATAATCTTTGCGTTTATGAACGGTTCAACATTCTAGTGCATGGCAATATCGGTACATCGGAGGATCGGAGGCAAACAAAACCATATGTCCGGCATTAGGAGGTCACGTGACATATTATTAAAAGGACATAATATTATGTTCTCTTCCAGCGTAGGTACAAGTCGCGTCACGTTAAAAGAGCGCTGGTAACATGCTAGGAAATATGAAATTCGCTTATCAGCTATCTTATTGCGTGGAGCGGCCTATGTATAAAAAGAGCGCTGGCTGTTATGCGAATTTTTCCCCAGCGCTCTTTTCATGTGACGCGGACTATTCTAGTAAGCGGGTCTCCCGGTTTCTTTGATGAACGGTGGGTAGGTGGTTGGTCGGTGTGCATTACACTTTGTAAGACACTATTTTATGATATTATGTCGTCAAATGAGTAAAGTTGCTAAGTTAAGTAAGTAGAGAACACTAAATTTTCTTGGATTTAATTGAAATTTTAAAATGACCAACATACCTAGGTACCTAGCAGCCAATACACACTTACGTAACTGATCATCGGTAAATTAAATGCAGCTGCCATACGCCCCTCGTGGACGCAGGTCTCCTGAGGACCAATGAACGCCGATACGTTGGCTGCCCAGAGCCCTGCAACCTGTTTTCGAAAATATCAAGATATTGGAATCGTACCATGATAATGTCTAACGGAGACACTTTTAGCTTTGGAGCTTTCAGGATAATATAAGTTTTTGAAACTAAAAGTGGCTAATTTAGGCAACTAACAGAATATTCCTTAGATTTTAAACCTGAAAGTTACACAACAGAGCCTTAAAAATTCTAAGCAAGTTTATCAATGGCATCATTGACGCATATTTTTGATTACTGCCATAATTTAGAAGATATTAATTATTTATCGAAAGTGGAGCTAGTATCGCGTCACTACGCAACCGGTCGCCAATCACAAAAAAAAAACGTCTATAATGGCAAATTGGCAAATATCAAAAGATAATCTTTTATTGCCGTATGTTCATGTTCACCCTGGGGCCGTATTCTCTAATTTTGACAGCCACTTACTATTGTGCCTAGCGCATACAGCCAGCGTCCATTCTAGCTTTTCTAAGGATTTTTGTTAGTTAATTGCAAATAGGTAAAATTAATAAGACGTATGAGAAGGTCAAATGAGTCATTGTGCTTCAGTACAGTTTAAAAAAATGTCCCTTCTGCCACAGAACGGGTACCATAATAGTACTACAACTTCTGCTGTCTGTCGCTCTAAGTGTGCTTAAATCTTTAAAAATATGCACTGGATTTTAATGCAGTGTTTTTTTATTAATAGAGTGATTCAAAAGAAAGATTTATTTTTATAAATAATACATGCACAACACAGTAAAAGGTTAGGCGGTACGAAGTTCGCCGAGTCGGCTAGTTTTAAAATAAGAGAATTGCCATGCCACCTCTAAAGAGGTGCTTTTGCGCAAGGCGCCATTAAACTACCGGAGCAATAATATTTTATGTCTTTAGTTAACGAGTCTGACTGTCTGACAAACGACTAGGATTTAAGATGAACAACCTCCCTAAAGATTCGAATGCTTTTTAAATATAACTCAAATTTAAAAATTAAAAAACCCCCGACCCAGTCAGACCCCTCATCAACTTAACTAGAACTAGAACTATCATCTTAAAAATATCATGGTTACCTTAACATACTTTCAATATCATTAGTAACACTGTACCAAATTTTTAATTGATAGGACAAATAGAAGGTAGTTAGATCCTCTCATCCATTATTCAAGAGCTGATCATCTTCAAACGGCAGATGGTTATGGTTACCTTAAAATATACTTTCAATATCATAGATGTAACATGGTACCAAATTTCAACTCGATCGGACATAAGGAAGCTAGTTAGATCCTCTCATCCATTATTCAAGAACTGATCATCTTCAAACGGCTGATCAGGTAATGGTTACCTTACCATATACTTTCTATATCATAGATGTAACATGGTACCAAATTTCAAATCGATCGGACATAAGGAAGCTAGTTAGATCCTCTCATCCATTATTCAAGAGCTGATCATCTTAAAACGGCAGATCAGGTCATGTTTACCTTAACATATACTTTCAATATCATAGATGTAACATGGTACCAAATTTCAACTCGATCGGACATAAGGAAGCTAGTTAGATCCTCTCATCCATTATTCAAGAGCTGATCATCTTCAAACCACTGATCAGATCTTCATCAGACATGGCTAAGAACACTCGGCCTGAAATTATCTATGATGCAAAAAAAACTAAACGCAAATCGGTCCAGCCGTTGGGGCTCTACGATGCCACAGACAGATACACAGACAGACAGATACACACGTTAAAATTATAACACCCCTCTCTGAATTTTTCGTTCGGGGGTTAAAAATTTAAGTAGGTAAGTATTTAAAATTAACCAATAACTGTACTAATTTTTTAACCCCCGAACGAAAATTCAGAGAGGGGTGTTATAATTTTAACGTGTGTCTGTCTGACCGTCTGTCTGTCTGTCTGTGTATCTGTCTGTGGCATCGTAGAGCCCAAACGGATGAACCGATTTTCATTAAGTTTTTTAAAATCATAGATAATTTCAGGCCGAGTGTTCTTAGCCATGTCTCATGAAGATCGGGTTTGAAGATCATCAGCTCTTTTCTAGGTGATAAGCAGAGATGTACAAGATACCTTGCATAAAGTATCTGAATACAAGATCCAAATACCTTTTTAAATAAGTATTTCAGATACCAGATACAAATACCTTTCTAAAATAGTATCTGAAATACAAGATACAAAATACGTATCTTTAAGATACTTTTTATAGATAAAATACTTTTTACATAACTTTTTTTTATGAGTTTTTTTTTAAGAGTAAATCGCGTTCATTTCGTATATTGGACAAACAACATTATACAGTGTGTCCGGAAAAGTTATAACATAATTTTAAGGGTGTAATCTATGATCAATTTTATTGACGAAAACACCCCAATTGTGGGGTCGCAGCCTCACCCCCCCCCCCCCCCTCTGTATGATGTTTTCTTTTTTTTTTCAAAAGTCGACCTCTCTTACTTTTAAATTCACAGCTTAAGATCTCGATCGAAGGCTAAGTAGTTACCTAAGTTACTTACAAATTAACCAAGTATTGCCTTTGCTTTTTTTTTAAAAGTGGGTAAAAAAAAAAAAATTTTGCATTTTGTACGGTTTTTCAAAGTTACCACAAAAAAACGCGGATACATTTTTTTATTTTTTGTGTTAGAGTTAGAGTGGCGCCACTGTTCGCGTAAAAGGACTCTTAATTTAGGTCTTGATCGAAGACTAAGTAGGTAGGCTACCTAAATAACTAACAAATTAATTAAATATTGACTTTATCAATATATATAAAACTCTTCCGTTACTGACTGACTGACTGACTGACTGACTGACTGACTGACTGACTGACTGACTGACTGACTGACTGACTGACTGACTGACTGACTGACTGACTGACTGACTGACTGACTGACTGACTGACTGACTGACTGACTGACTGACTGACTGACTGACTGACTGACTGACTGACAACGCAGAGCCGAAACTACTGGGCGTAGAAAGCTGAAAATTGGCACGTGGGTTCCTTAGGGGGTGTAGGTAAGCACTAAGAAGGGATTTTCGGAAATTCCCACGGGAACGGGAAAAAACGGGATTGTGTTTATGAGAAATCTGCGCGGGAAAAACCGCGGGGCAGCCTCTAGTTTTTTAATAAAAATGGGTTAAACTGAAATCTTAAATTAAAAGGTGAAAGCGAAGGGTCTTTTTGGTAGTTGATAATTTCTGAAGTAAAGAAATAAATCTAGTACCATTTTGGAGAAAACTCAAGAGCTACAATAAAACACAAAAAAAAAAAATAAGCATTTGCATATTTTTGTGGTAACTTTGAAAAACCGTAAATGCACATATTTTTTTTGTTTCAGCCACTTTTAAAAAAGTAAAGGCAATACTTGGTTATTTTGTTAGTAACTTCGGTAGCCTAACTACTTGGGCCCTGTAGTCTCGGGCCAAATAATAGAGCTACGGTATCCCCTGCCTGTCGTAAAAGGCGACTTAAAGGGGCTCTGGGGTCGTGAGTGGTGACTGACTGACTGACTGACTGACTGACTGACTGACTGACTGACTGACTGACTGACTGACTGACTGACTGACTGACTGACTGACTGACTGACTGACTGACTGACTGACTGACTGACTGACTGACTGACTGACTGACTGACTGACTGACTGACTGACTGACTGACTGACTGACAACGCAGAGCCGAAACTACTGGGCGTAGAAAGCTGAAAATTGGCACGTGGGTTCCTTAGGGGGTGTAGGTAAGCACTAAGAAGGGATTTTCGGAAATACCCACGGGAACGGGAAAAAACGGGATTGTGTTTATGAGAAATCTGCGCGGGAAAAACCGCGGGGCAGCCTCAAGTTTTTTAATAAAAATGGGTTAAACTGAAATCTTAAATTAAAAGGTGAAAGCGAAGGGTCTTTTTGGTAGTTGATAATTTCTGAAGTAAAGAAATAAATCTAGTACCATTTTGGAGAAAACTCAAGAGCTACAATAAAACACAAAAAAAAAAAATAAGCATTTGGATATTTTTGTGGTAACTTTGAAAAACCGTAAATGCACATATTTTTTTTGTTTCAGCCACTTTTAAAAAAGTAAAGGCAATACTTGGTTATTTTGTTAGTAACTTCGGTAGCCTAACTACTTGGGCCCTGTAGTCTCGGGCCAAATAATAGAGCTACGGTATCCCCTGCCTGTCGTAAAAGGCGACTTAAAGGGGCTCTGGGGTCGTGAGTGGTGAGGACGGGGGTCCTAACCACTCGCCCCGGGCAGGATACGGTGATGCGGTTTTTTGCCCCGCATCACCTTAGTGGCGAAGGGGAGGAAGCCAGTCTCCCCGGGCCGAGCCCAATGGGTACAGTGCAGTTGGGATGCTCGGAGTAAATGTCCAATGTGCCAAAGCATCCTTACAAGCACGGTAGTAGGCCAAACGGAGTGTTTTTAGCGGGTGCGAGTCGCGCACACCCCCGTCGCTCCCCCGGGTGACTGACGGGATAGTGCATAAAGCATTTTCCCTCCGTGAGAAAAAAAAAGGTAGCCTACTACTTAGCCTTCGATCATGACCTTAATGAAGCTTCTGTGAGCCTCTGATCTTTAACTGTGAATTTTAAAGTAGGCGGGGTTGACTTTTGCCAAAAAACTTAAAAACATCATACTGAGGAGGGGTGACTGCGACCCCTCATATGGGTTGTTTATGTAGATGAAATTGATCATAGAATACTCGCTTAAAATTATGTTATATCTTCCCCGGACACCCTGTATAAAACAAGCTAGCACGTCGAACTTTGTACCGCCCTACAATGTAAGTTTACACAATGTTTGTGTTCGTTTGCATCGAATAGGCTTATAACTACCGGACCGTTTTATTTTTTCATATTATGAATCCTACATTATCCCTGATGAACATAATAATAGTATAAAATATTCGCATAAAATTCAAAATAGCACAAGCAATAGTATCAAATATTACATAAAGAAATAAATAAATAATAACATTTACATAATTAAAGCCTTTCTGCTATTTTAAATTCTTGTGAATATTTTTTATCTATAGTCTATATTCTATAGGCTTTGTTAATTAATCTATCTCCTTCTACTATATATCTATAAAAAAATATCGTGGTTCGTTAGTCTCGCTAAAACTCGAGATCGGCCGGGACGATTTAGTTGATTTTGGTTTTGAAATGTTCGTTCTAGTCCAGGGAAGGTTTAAAAGGTGAGAAAATATGGAAAACGGAGGGGAAGTTAGTTAAAACGACATTTAATTATTTCCATATAAAATTGTGTGTGAGGCGCAATACGAAGTTCGCCGGGAAAGCTAGTCAGGAACAATTCAGGATTCTGTTTTTTTTTCGGTCTAGTTATGGACAGAGTTTATTCGATACAAAGAAATAATATTATTCCTCTTAACAAGAAAAAATTAAAACGCCATTCACAAACACACCCTCATAATCCAATCTAAAAGTATTTTGCAAACAAAGTATCTTCAAGATACTAAGATACCTAACAAAAGTATTTAAATACCAGATACAAAATGCATTTTAAAAAAAGTATCTAGATACAAGATTGAAGATACGTATTTTGTATCTTGTATCTGTATTTAAGATACTTTTATCTTAGATAAGTCACATCTCTGGTGATAAGGGGATCTAACTAGCTTCCTTATGTCCGATCGATTTGAAATTTGGTACCATGTAACATCAATAATATTGAAAGTATATGGTAAGGTAGCCATGACCTGATCTGCCGTTTGAAGATGATCAGCTCTTAAATAGTGGATGAAAGGATCTAACTACCTTCCATATGTCCGATCGATTTGAAATTTGGTACCGTGTTACTTCAATGATATTGAAAGTATATGGTAAGGCAACCGTGATCTTTTAAAGATGATTAGCGCTAGTTGTATAGTTAAGTTGATGAGGGGTCTGACTGGGTCGGGGGTTTTTAATTTGCGCTATGGGTCATTCGACACGTTTTTTAGGCAGCATCGCAAAAAAAATAATAGAATTCGTTGAGTAAGAAAGCAATATTTTTTTTCAGGCAATGTTTTCATCCTCCTTTAGCTGGGACATCACTGATTTTCCATTATTCCAAGTATTTAATGCGATAAAAAAAAAAAAAACCCCGTTCTTCCATTTGCGTGGTGTGTCCCTAACCCAGATTTGGCAACTCAGATAATTTTATCTATTAAACTAATAGATTCTTAATTACAAAAAAAATCTTAAAGTCCTACATCGTTGACAATGCGATAAAAAATGTTGACATGATTATATAAGTTTAACTTTATAAAAAAAAAAAAATTTTTTACTTGTCTTGGGGTTGCCTCTGATTTATGTGGATCAGCGTTCAATCACTCGTACGTCCCTTGTTTCGCGACCCTGTCTTATGTCATCCTAATACAAGTTATATTTAGCCATTACCCTTCGGTCTAGCTAAGTGTGATGTGTGATAAGCCATCAAGTTTCAGAAAAATAAAGGCAAAGACAACGTTGCGTGGCTTTGGTTTCTGAAATCTTTTATTTGCGTGGTTCTATTTCCAGCGATATAAAAGGACTTATTCATTTAATTTTATATTGTAGCAAACACACATAACTTTTATTTAACTCACAGTTTATTTAATGAAAAGGTTTGATTAAAAAAAAACATAAAGGTTTTATTCTGATTTTGGTTGTTGTGATTTGCGTGGTTTACGTGGCAATTTTGACCACGCATATCAAGTGTTTGGTCACGCAATTTATATAATTTAAATTTTTATTATAGTTACATACTTATCATTATTTAATAGTACGTACAAAAATTAAATGTAATGTATAAATGTATAAGTAATGTATAAATAACAAAATCTAAGTTAAACATCATTATTACTAATACGCAAGTATGAAAAATACTCATATTTAAATAGAAATCTATATCTATACTAATATTATAAAGAGGAAAGATTTGTTTGTTTGTTTGTAACGAATAGGCTCCGGAAATACTGAACCGATTTGAAAAATTCTTTCACTGGTAGGAAGCTACATTAACCCCGAGTGTCATAGGCTATATTAGATTTTCAAAAAAATTAGGGATCCTTACCTAAACTCAAATAATGTTACCCAAGGTGCAATATTTTTTCCGTTGTTTACATATTTTGACAGGTGGTTTGTTGTTGTTGTTTGTTATTTATCAAGACCATTCTGGGCAGGCAAAAGAACATAGTCTATAGAGCCAAGTCTTTTGTAGTATCTTATGTTCTATGGCGTAACGAAGTAAGCCGGGAAAGCTCGTACAGAATATTCATTTATAAAAATTATTAATAAATAATTTTATCTACTTTTGCCGAGATGCCACGCGACTCGATGCGACTTATCGAATCCGTTTTGCCTATAGCTAGCAGAAGAGTGTGAGAATTTGTCATAGATGACGCTCAAAAAACACTTCAATATATATATATATATATATACATAGTATAAAATGAAGTCGCTTCCCGCGTCTGTCCCTATGTATGCTTAAATCTTAAAAAATACGCAACGGATTTTGATGCGGTTTTTTTTAATAGATAGAGTGATTCAAGAGGAAGGTTTATAAGTATATAAACATGCACAAAATATTAATAGGTTAGGCGGAACGAAGTTCGCCGGGTCGACTAGTAAGTTATATTTTTAAATGAGAATGCCATTTTCAAGAGAGGAATAATAAGAAAAAAAGAAATCAACCGAGCTTAAAAGAAGAAAATAAGCTAAAGAGAGACATTAAAGAACTATGATGAAAAACTTTTAATGATTTTAAATTTTCAAGGACATTCCTGAAAAAATACTGATAAAGTAACTTTTTTATAATGTATATCCAATTTTTATACGTTTTTACTACAAAATAACTAAAGAAAAAAAATGCTAGACCGAACTCATAAAAAACTGTTGAAGTCATACCTACCTATTCACATGTACCTGGGGTACCTAAAAAATAGCCTTAATCGTTAAAATCCTTAAAATGTCGTTTTCACATACCCTGGGCGTAGTTTGTATGCATTTGAGGGTAGTTCGATATTCCATAATATAAAGTAATAAATATTCTGGTCTGAGACCGGTAACGTAACAATAGGTATACCACAAGGATCTGCGCTAGGAAACACACTTTTTTTGACCTTTATAAATAACCTTCAAAGCTCTATTACAGACGGTGTTGCAGTGTTATTTGCCGACGATACAACCATCATAGTTTACGCCTGGACTTACGAACAACTTGACTTCAAAATAAACAACACATTTGAGCGACTACAGCAGTGTTTTGCGGTAAATGGGTTGATTTTGAACACCAATAAGTCGAATCTTCTGAATTTCTCAGCCCGCACCACACCCCTACCTGGGTGCATACACAGTCCTGTGCCTATCGCAGACAAGTGTAAATTTCTGGGTCTTACAATCGACTCTAATGTCAATTGGAAAGAACAGGTCGACATGGTTTGCATGAAACTAGCAGGTGCTGCGTATGCGCTGCGCAAACTAAAGCCATTTGTGTCGGCCTCGGTGTTAAGGCAAGCTTATTTTGCACATTTTCACTCGCTCTTAGCATACGGCGTGATCTTGTGGGGAAGCTCAACTGACTCTGACAGAGCGTTTGTTTTACAAAAGCGAGCATTAAGAACATTGGAGGGCATCCCAACAAGAACAACGTGTCGATCGCTCTTCAAAAATTATCGAGTGATGACCCTGTATTCGCTGTACTTGTTCGACGTAATTATGTACGTTAGAAAAAATATAGGTAGTTTCAGCCGGCGCACGTGTGGCGGCCGCGCGCTGCGCAGTGCAGGCAAGCTGGACGTGGTGCAGCGCCGCCTCGCGCTCGCCGCCCGCAACCCGCGCGTCATCGGCCCCACTTACTACGAACACCTTCCCGCTGATCTAAAAGATGAGCCCAATGACGAAACATTTGGTCGCCGACTGAAAAACCTTTTGTTAGATTATGAATTTTTACACTATTGACGAATTTCTTAACATAAAATTTGACTAACATTTAATTTTATGAATAGTACATAATAATATACGTACTTAGGTACATTACATATTATTATTTTACCATTATTATTATTATTGTGTATTGTAGTCACAATGCAATGTACTTTCCTTATTAATTTTGTTTATTTTTTTATTTATTGATATTTGACATTGTATTTTCAGTTTGATTAAAAGTTTTGACATTTATTTTTATTTGACATTGTATTTTTGCACATAAGTACCTACAATAAATATGTAGGTTATAGTATTTTTTGACATTTTATTTGTATTTGACATTGTATTTTACACATACTTACATTGATTTGTAGTTTGTATATATTTTGTTGACATTTTATTTTTATTTCTTATTCATATTCATTACTTTTTCTGACGATCACATTATACTATGACATTTTTGTAATTTTATAATTGTAATCTTGAAATTGATAATGTGAAATAAATGATCTAATCTATTAAAATCAATAATTTTACTGCTTATTTGCGTGGAATGTTTTTTGATTTGCGTGGCTTTAGATTTTTTAACCTTGATTATCTCAGTAAGTTTTTTAGTTATTGTGATGCCTGATCCGCTAAAAACATTAGTTTTACTTATATATTTGAACTTTGATGTCAAAACAACAAAAAAATTAAATCTCAAAATTGCCACGCAAATCACAAAATAATGCGTTGCTCGAAGAAGCACCCTTATACTAACAAGGTAAAGGTACCGTAAAGTTTACCACTTAAAGTTTTATACTTACAAGATCGTGCCGCTAGTATCGCGAACTTATGATAGGTATTATTATGAGAGATTAAAAGTACCTACATAAAATGATATAAGTAAGTACTCCTAGGGTGCAATGTGCATGCAAGTATTCGTTCACCTATTGGATTTACATCAGAATACTTTGAACTTTAATAATTTTAATATAGCTAGTTCTGTTGGTTAGTGTAGCTACAATTTTATTTTAATAATTTGTCGCAGCCGTATTTGATAATTCGCCCTATTACAAAACGGCTAGCCGGATTTCAAAACAGCCCTGTTTTCTAATACGGCTGAGTCATGTTCAGGCGTATTGC
This sequence comes from Euspilapteryx auroguttella, assembly GCA_951802225.1. Taxonomy (NCBI): domain Eukaryota; kingdom Metazoa; phylum Arthropoda; class Insecta; order Lepidoptera; family Gracillariidae; genus Euspilapteryx; species Euspilapteryx auroguttella. The sequence goes on along the minus strand of OX637644.1, from coordinate 8,358,458 downwards.
ATTAGCGATACGTTTAACGAAGCGGCGGCCAACGTTGAGCCGTATTGAAAACATAGTGTGACCATGAATTTATGAACAACAGAACAGGTGCATCATTAATCAATAAGGATTTTTAATTAAATTTATATAAAATTGTTTTTAAATATTAAAACTAAAATACTGCCTTACTGCTGCCTTACGTTAGGCGGATTTTTTGTAAAGGTCAAAATGTTTAAAGAAATACAGGGTGGCCCATAAGTCCTTTGAAATTTAAATTTCGAATAAAATTCAAACGGTGCGCAAGAATGGCGCGCGGGGTACGGGGGAAGCACTAACGGTCTTTCGGAATTCAGTCGCCATGGAGCGTTGCACTGGTGCGGACCGTGTTTTTTGTGTGCGCGAGTTTTATCGCAACAATAATTCTGCTACCGTTGCGCGGCGGCAGAATTATTGTAAATTTCGAGAACCCAAACTGTCACTTTAGGGCTATGTAAGGGCCTTTCATGTTGCGATTTGGATTTTCGCAACTCCAGTAGCGACAATTCTGCTTGTTGACATGGCCGTTGATGTGGAAGTGAGCCTCATCAGAGAATAACACTTTATTTACACATTTACGCCACGCAACGCATTCATTCACGGAATTTGTGTATGTCATGTCACTTTTCATGAGGTTATCATTATAGAAAAGTCATGTTTTAGTCATTCTCAAGGCCAAAGTATGCGCATAATTGGAATAAATGACTTCCTGAAATTTTCAAAGTGTTTTTTAAATGAGGGCGCCACCATCGGTATACTACTTAATAACCTTAATATTAACAAAAGTTTTTTTGAGAGAAAAAAAAACATTGTTTTTGCAATGGCACTACTGTGCGTACATCGAGGTTAATTTATTACCCCTTTAAAATGCAATAACTTAATCTTATTTAATATTTTAAAATTGTCTCTTTATGAATTATGTGATCGTTGGATCTTTAGGGGTTTCCTATTTCACAATGAGGAAATCTTCGCTACGAGTATTCATCAAGTCAATACCTCTTGGTCCAATAATATTGTGCAGCTGTCCGCCGAACACCAGAATCCATGAACACCCCACTCATTTTTTATATCAAGATAACCTCAAACACAATGGGGAAGAAAACTGCCAATTTATCCCGCTAAGTGTCGTTTGTACGGTCGACCCATAACAAACAAAGTTTTGTATGTGATTTGCATTGGTAGTCCAATTATTTATCAAAAGAACTGCCTATGTAGGTGTTGGGTGTTAGGAAAATGAAAATCTTATGTTTCCTAACAATTCCCGGCTAGGAAGCTAGGAGGTTAAAGAACTTCAAAGAAACCGATGTAGTCCTCGCACAGGGTTTCTGACCCATCTTGTGATGACCTTTGATTGTTTTTAGGTTATATTTTGTTTTACTTGCAAAAGTCATTTAAAATGGTCGTATGAATTTGTGTCCATACACCATAGTAATTAAATGTGAACTTGAGATAATGGCAAGCAAATAGTCCTAGCTAACATTAACTTAAGTTAACCCATTGTTTAACCTGCTCACGGTTCGCGTTTTTGCCTCGTAAAAAGCCTTCTTATTCATTAATTTCTTCTTGAAACTATGTTTTCTTCTACGTTTCATACAAAACAATACAATACAGTGTAAAATAACGTCAAAAAACACAAAAAATTGCCTTGTTATTGTATTTCACTTGTTTGTTATGGGTCAAACATATAGAGCGTCATCTACAAAAAGTTTTCCGTGTACAATCCCATTAAATTGCAATATGGCAGACCGTTGAGCCGCCGCTTTGAATCACACGAGGTGCGGAATACAATCCGACGTATTGTTCTTCAGCCGGATTGCAATACGCCTGAGCTGTATTAGAAAACGGCGCTGTTTTGAAATCCGGCTAGCCGTTTTGTAATACGGCGAATTATCAAATACTGCGGCGACATATATAGGTATGTCACCGGAAAATAACTTCTTCTTCTTCTCTCTTAAGAGCTGTGCTCTTGTCGGTGGAGCCTCCTCCATTCACCCCTGTTCCCCGCCAGCTTCTTGACCATCTGATACGACTCTGCACTGACTCACTCCTTTATTTGGTCGAAGTAGCTTCCCCTTGGTCGTCCACGCTGTCTCTTTCATTCAATCTTTCCTTCTATAATGTTAGTAATTAGTGCGTCGTTACGTATCAGATGGCCTATCATCTTTCCCCTTCTTATCTCTATGATGTTCAAGATCATTCGTTTTTCCTCTACTCTTCTCAAGACTTCTTCATTGGTGACTCTGTCCATCCAACTTATTCCCTCCATTCTTCTCCAACACCACATTTCGAATGCCTCCAGTCTATCTCTATCCCTTTGTGTTAATGTCCATGTCTCGCAACCGTATAATGCAATGCTCCATATGTACGTTTTTAAGAATGTTTTTCTGATTTTCTTGGATATCCTGTCTTTAAATATGTGTTTTTTCTTATTATATTGAGTTTTGGCGATTGCTATTCTAGTTTGTATGTCAATTGTGCATCTTGAATCGTGTGTGATAATGCTTCCCAGATATTTGAATGATTTAACTTCTTCTACTGTGCTGTTATTAAGTTTGATAGCTGTGTGAATTTTTGGGGTTTTTGATGTGGTTAAGATCTTTGTTTTGTTTTTATTTATTTTTAAACTGAATTTCTTGAATATGGCGTCCATCGCATCTAACATTATCTGCAAACTGTGTCTATTTTCTGATATTGCAGCAATATCATCAGCAAATCTGATAAATTGTATTTTGTCTCCGTTTATTTTAACACCCCCTTCTGCTGTTTCATTCATCTCCTTAATTGCACATTCCATGAAGACATTGAATATCAGCGGCGATAATGGACATCCCTGTCTGACTCCTTGTCTGATCTTAGCTCTTCCTACTTCTTCTCCAAACCTTATTGATGTTTCCTGGCTTCTGTAAAGTTCGTGTATGTTCTTCGGTCTCTGTAATCTAAATCGGCTTGCTTCATTGCATTCATCATCTTTTTCCAATCTACCTTGTCAAATGCTTTTTCTAAGTCTATGAATGCAATGTGTGTATCAATATTGAGGTCCATTCTTCTATCTATAATCAATCTTAATGCTATTATACCCTCTCTAGTTCCTTTTTGTCTTCTAAATCCGTATTGATCGTTTCCTATCCAGCATTCCGTTTTATTTCTTATTCTGTTCTGTACAATTTTCAGTAAGATTTTCGGGGCCTGTGATACAAGGCTCAGGGTTCTATATTCTTCGCATCTAAGTGTGTTCAACTTTTTTGGCAAGGTGACTGTTCTACTTATTTTAAAATCATTTGGTATTTTTCCACATTCATACATCTGTTTGATTAGGCAATATTCTTCTTCTATGAATTCATCGCACCTAGCATATTTCAACATTTCAATAAAAACATTGTCGTCACCCGCTGCTTTTCCATTTTGTATGCCCTTTAATGCAAAGTCAAATTCTTCCCTTATGACCGGTGGGCCCAGAATATCTTTTTCCACTATCAGTTCATCTTCCAAATCATCTTCATTCAAACCATCTCCTTTGTATAACTCTTCTAAATATCTCTTCCATCTTTCCATTATATCTTTGTTGTCTATTTGAATTGTTCCCTTTTCATCCAGTATAGCTGTACTTTTAGTTTTATTAATTTTGTCTAATCGTTTTATAATGTTGTATGCTTTGTCCATGTTGCCTCTTTTAATGTACTTTTCTATTGTTTTGCAGTCCTCTAATATATCCGTGTCTTTACTTTCTCTGCACTTTAGTGTAATTCTGTTTGTCAGTCTTTTATATTCTGCTATACTGTGTTCATCTTTTTTATTACTTAACTTTCGCCGTTCCAGCATAAGGTCCTTCGTCTCATCTGTCAGCCACTTTTTCCTTGGTAGTATTTTCTCTTTCTGAGTGTTTCTTCGGCACTTTCTATCATTATATGTTTAAGGCAATTCCATTTATTCTCTATACAGTCTTCCTTATTACTATTGTATTTTTTATAACTTTCACTATCTTTCAGTTCTTTTAACTTATTTCCTAACTTATTGCTATATTGCACACTTAATTGACTTTTGCTGTCCTTAATTTTAATGAGATCCAACTTCTTTGGTATATTCTTTTTTCTTATTGCACGTTTTGTTCCGTTGAAGAAATACTTGCTTAATAAAAGGTTGTGGTCAGTATTGAGATCTGCTCCTGGCGATGTTTTACATATAGTAACCTGCGATTTCTGTCTCTGCCTGACTAAAATGTAGTCGATTTGGTATCTTGCTATATCGCCCGGCATCTTCCACGTGTATAGTCTTCGTTTAGGCTGTTTGAAAAGTGTATGTGTAATGGTTAAGTCATATTCCTTGCAAAATTGTACCAGTCTATTTCCTCTAGGGTTTCTCTTTCCTAATCCATATTTTTCTACTAAATTTTCTTCTGATCCTTCCCCGACCACTGCGTTAAAATCCCCCATTACTATAAGATTATCCCTTTCTTTTGTTATGTCTATCAGTGTGTCTATTTGGTTGTACATGTCTTCTACTTCGTCATCTGGATGACTTCCGGTAGGCATGTACACTTGAAGGATAACTGTGTATATTGAATTTATTTTAATTTTGATTGCAGTCAACCTGTCATTACAATGTATAGTGTTTTCGATGTATTTGCTCCATTCTTTATTAACAATAATCGCTGTCCCATTGGCTCCTTGTTGATCTCCTGTGTATATAACTCGATAATCGTCACTCCAGTAGTCTCCACTTCCTCCCCATATTGTTTCGCTAATACCTAGTATGTCAATCTTTAGTCTATTCATCTCGTGCTTTAACTCTTCTAATTTTCCCGGTGTCAGCATTGTCCTCCTAACATTCCATGTTCCGATTTTGCAAGAACCGTAAATTTATAAATCAAGAACCGTAAATTTAAATTTTCTAGAAAATTTATAAACTTTCGTAGGATTTTAAACGAGAGATAAAATGTTTTATTTTACGCCTACATTTTCGTTAATTGATAAACTTACAAAACCCACGCGTAGTTACCAATAACCAAACGCCATGTAGGTATGACGAATTGAAATTTACCACAGAGCTACGAAAGTTTTATGGTAGCCATGACCAAAATGTTTTATTTTGGTAGAGTGAAATAGGGAACCCCCTACTAGGTAGGTAGGTGCCTATAATACAAGGTTACTTCTTGATATCTTAAGCTATTATCCCATAATAGCATATTATATCTGTCACCATTATAGTGCGAAATACGTTAGTGTGCACTTTACCGGGCAATGTGCACATTAACTGTTTAGGTCAGGGTATCCGCACTTTGCCTAGTCAATGTGCGTATTACCGGATGTCTCGCCGTTAAAGTGCGGAAAACAGAAAACTCCGATCGAAAATTCAAATCTAGGGCAAAATTGTAGGTTAGGTTAGGTTTGGCTTGTGATCTTTAACCAGCGTAGCGAGCGAAGCGAGCGGAGCTTGGGTTACCTGTGTTAAACTGAAATCTAAGGCAAAAGTTTTTCTAACTTTACTGTATGCTTGGTCGTTACTCTGCAGATTACCTAGGGATTTTGCATATTACCTAGGTAATGTTGAGAACAATATTTTATTTCGAACTCTAACGGATTCATAACATATATATTTATGATATAAGCTTATTTGTTTTCAAAAACAAGCAATTATTTGAGCAAGTCAAAGATATCACAATTTTAATACCCGACACAAAGACCGCCTATACCTCCCAGGATCCAGAATAAAAATGCTTAATGAAAGTCCATTCTATATGGCAATAAAAATATTTAATAAACTTCCAGCAATAATAAAAAACGAAACAAAAGAAAACTTATTTTCGAAATATTTAAAAACTTAGTTAATCACAAATTGTTATTACTCCAAAAGATTTTTTATCAAGTTGAGCTTTAGTTCCTATGCTACTCAAAAATGCTTATATAAAAAATAAACAAGTTCCTATTAAGTCCTTACTTCCTATTAAAAAAATTGGTTACTTAAATTTTATAGATTTTAAATCAATATATATAAAACTCTTCCGTTACTGACTGACTGACTGACTGACTGACTGACTGACTGACTGACTGACTGACTGACTGACTGACAGACAACGCAGAGCCGAAACTACTGGGCGTAGCGGGCTGAAATTTTGCATGTAGGTTCCTTAGGGAGTGTAGGTGAGCACTAAGAAGGGATTTCCCGAAATTCCCACGGGAACGGGGAAAAACGGGATTTTTGTGTTTATGAGAAATCTGCGCGGGTGAAACCGCGGGGCAGCCTCTAGTATAGATAATAAGTTTAAAAGGTAATTCGTTAAGTCACAGTGTTAAATTATGATTAAGTTTGAAAATCTGCAGTGTCATACTAGTTGCGGCGCCCTATGAGGGCAACTAAGTTTTTAAGTTCTGTTTATTTTTACCTACCATCTGTAACACACACTTAGTTTGCAATAAAATTTATGATTTATGATTCAGCAAGTTAGTTTGAAGATTAACTAGTTAATCTGCACTTTTACTGAGTTTCGCACATTAGCGGTAACATATTAACCAATAAACCTACCTTGTTTTTAGTACCAGTAAAAATACTGTTAGTGTAAACGAATTATTTGGCAAGTCTGATTGTTAGTAAGTCTATGGATGCAAGCATATTTTATGTCAACATCGACCAATCAGAGAGCAGTGTGTTATTTTCCGTATTAAAAAAAGTGTAAAATTAAAAGCTCTTCTGTGATTGGTCGATCCGTTTAGAATCTTACGAATTGATATCCGTTAGTTTATAAATTTACCCCGACGCGTTGAAAATTTATAAATTTGCAAAAAAGTGGGCGTAAAATAATTCAATTTATCTCTCGTTTAGAATCCTACGAAAATTTATAAATTTCCTAGGAAACATGAACCGATTTATGTTTAGTTTTTTGTTGTATCATAGATAATTTCAGCCCGAGTTCTTCTTAGCCATGTCTCATGAAGATCTGATCAGCGGTTTGAAGATCATCTGCTCTTTTCTAGGTGATGAGGGGATCTAACTAGATTCCTTTTGTCCGATCGATTTGAAATTTGGTACCATGTTACCTCAATGATATTGAAAGTATATGGTAAGGTAACCATGACCTGATCTGCCGTTTGAAAATGATCAGCTCTTAAATAGTGGATGAGGTAATCTGACAATCTTCCATATGTCCTATCGATTTGAAATTAGGAAACGTGTTACTTCAATTATATTGAAAGCATATGGCAAGGCAATCGTGATCTTTTGAAGATGATTAGCTCTAGTTAAGGTGATAAGGGGTCTGATTGGGTCTTGGGTTTTTAATTTTTACTTTAATACTTTTACATAATTGCCTTTAGACGTGTTCACTGTTCAAGTACGCATACTCTACCTGTAACATGTCCTTAGTAAATACTGTACCTGACGAATGGACTCTTCCTCCTGGCCGAACGTCTCCGCAACAACGAAGCCCAAAGAATGACCCACCGGTCCCAGCAGCTTTTTATTTACCTCGTCCACGGCCATCGATATTGCGCCTGTCAAAAATTTAAGGTTATTTTGAAAGGCCATCCAATCGCACCTACCTATATGTACTTATATGTACAGTTACACCCCTCATATAATTTGGTGTCACTTAAGTAGTTATAAAAAAACGTTGTTGGCATGGCACCATGGCAGTCAAATCAATATAAAACTCTAGTCTAGTCTAATATTAATTAAGTTCGATTAACTCTGACTGGATAGGGGTTCCACCTAGCTGAAGTGGTCTCATTCCTCTATGATGTCGACTGCGTCGGTTCGGGAGTTCGCCATTCCAGAACAGTGATGGAATTCGGGGTTTGGGGGCTTAATGTATGTGGCTGATGCGACTGGTATCCTTGTGTCCAGTTTTGTCGTGGCTGTGATCAACCTGTTCTGCCGCTGCGCATTTTGGCGCATGGGGAGGGTATAGTGATGGGCTGCATTATGCAGCTTTGCGTCAAGGAGGGACCCAGAGTAGACGTATTCTGTTTTAGTCGGTGCGAGTCCAACACAGTGCCGTAAATAGGGGTGTGCCACCGGTGCCCAAGCTCAGGGCGTAGACTCTGGGGAGCGCAAGGGTAGGTTTTTTTTTATTGCTCCCGATAAGTTCTCGCTACTCTTACTTTCCTAGTGCTTGATTCCATACGTACATACTATGCCAGTATCATCATAAACGTCTTTTAAATTAGACACAAAACATGGTGCAATTTTTTTTTGCAGATACTATTAGGAGCGTCAGTAAGTAGGTATGTGTTTCATGTATATATGTGTTTAGTTTTATAATTTTATCACCCTGTTTAAAAAAAACATAATAAAATAGCATTTTAGCGGCAAAACAAGAGCGCATTTATAGAAGTTAGCGTAAGGCGATGTTATAAAAGCTCGCACAGTGCGCAGAAAAGGCTATTTCGGTACTGGTCCGACATTAACCTTTTGTCTCTCCCCGAGCGACGAGGTACCTACCCATAGTGGGTTTCCCCTCGAGAAGAAAAAAAAAGGGCTCCTACCTACTACCTACCTACCCTACCAAACTAAAGTTACTAAAGTTTCCTACTTACTAAAGTCTCTATTAAAAAATGTTTTTACAAATTAATATTTATTTAACTTTTTCTTATGTGTTTTATTTTTTCCTCTTCTTACCTGAAATAACTCGACCGGGACGAGCGTAGTTAAGGTCACCTGGCCGTCTCTGGGAGCCAGTTAGATAGCCCAGCGTGAAGTGATCGCATCGAGTTCTGCTCAATGTCAAAGCCATCAGCATATTCCAAAACCACACCTTCTGTTAAGCAAACATATTCCTGTTAGAAAATTAGGTTTCAAGTTTTCTTTTGTAAAATTAATATAAGTATAAGTCTAGTATATTTTCGAATGTTTTGTGTAATATTAGGTACCCTACTCTGAGTAGAAAGGAACGTTAAGTAGGTACCTACATAATTGCTCCTAGTGTGCGCCCCGCCCTGCGCGGCTCGCTAGCGTAATTTCCCTTCAAACCGCAAAATCCCAATTATCCGTTCCCGTGGGATTTTCGGGATAAAAATTTGCTTGTCCTTTGGCTTTAGAGTCAAAAGTTTAGACTATATCTGTACAAAATTTAATTTAAATCGGTTCAGTAGTTTTGGCATGAAAGCGAGACTACAGACAGGGTTCCGTTTTAAAAATGAAAATCGCGATAGATATTCATATTGTGGGCCCCCTCGACGACCCACAATCTTAGGCGGAGCGCTGGTTACTGACTGAAGAAGGTGGAGGCTTGAAGGAAACTCAGAAGCTTGTATTTTATTGTTCTTTATTGGAGGCCCGGCGGTCGGCAGGAAGCCCAGACCCCAAAAATGGCCTTACTTATCTTACAAGACTACTATTTATTTACATGAGCTTAGCCTAGAGCGCGTGTGAGACCTAACAGGCCAATCGCGGGCGTTTCCTCTATCACCCTTCACCCGTTGAAGACGGCGCGGGCGTCGGCGACGAAGGCGGGGGTGAGGGGGTATGAGGTGAGGCCTGCGAGATCCCACTTACTCAAAACTACCCTCTCTAAAACTAATACAAAATAAGGCTACCTACTATTTTCCAAAGGTCCATAGCTTATGTACTACTATGTGGCTACTATTTACCTAGTGACAGACAATTTTATTTTTATAAGCCGCGCAGATAACGAAACGATTCGAAAATGGCGGCCGAACGCATGCTATCTCGCGTATATTAGTAAGTATGAGGGAAGAGTTGAGAAGAGACGGAGAGACCATACAACGGCCGCTATTTTGAGATCGTTTCTTTATGTGCGCAGGTTATACCTATGAAAGCGTAATTTGTGCGAATTTAGCTAGGTTATTAGCATAATTTTTAATAATTTGTTATTAATCTACATTAAGTGAAGTTACAAATAATCTTTATTAAAATTTGTTATCTGTTGACCGTCGATATCTCAATAGAGAGGCTCAACAAAAGTTTGTTCAAAAAAGGAAGATTTGGCACAATTTTTGCATTTTTCTCTAAATTTCCGTAATTTCTAGAAGTTTTTAATATTTGTTAGTATTCTTTGGCCGACAAATTAAATATCGTGAATTTTTTTCAATACAATTAATCGAGCCGTTTCGGAAATAATTGCTTTTGGCAGACAGACGGATGGAAAAGTTATATAAGGTCTCGGGACTTCTACCCGAAACCTTAATCAATAAACTGATACAAACCTAAACGGAGAATCCTCCTATAATATATATATATAGAATAATCCTATTTTCTGAAGTCGGTTAAAAAAAGGTACTAAAACCCTTCTCCTGAATTAAACAAATATACTATTGTGAAAATCGGTTCTGACAAAGTCTAAATAATCGCGGACAAACATACATACAGTTCGAACTGATAAGCTCCTTTTTTGATATCGGTTAAAAAACAATTGCTTTTCGTCTTTCCAACTTAAATCTGAAAAAGGCCTGGACGAGGGTTTTTATAATCCTACTAATATTATAAACGACAAAGTTTGTAATTAAGGATGTCTGTAACTCTTTCACGTAAAAACTACGAAATTCATTTTAGTGAAACCTTACAAATAAAACATATTTGAAGGAAAATTTAACTGGCGAAGCAGCGGGGCGCAGTCATTGAAGGTTTAGCTAAACGGTAAAACAATATGGAAAATGTACTTACTACCCAAGAGGAAAAAGTAAAAAAAAAAAAAATTTTTTTTTACAACAACGTTGATGTATACATATAATAAAATGGAACACAAAAAAAAAACAACAAAACAGTAAATAATAAATAAAACAACCAACGAATCATAATCAGTTTTGTATGGTGTGTCAAAGTTACAGTAAAATCTAGTAAGTAGTAGGTAAATTATTACATTGATGGAAAAATACGATAAACTTAACCTTAGTATAAACTTTTGTGTAAGTTTTTTAATTACTTACTTAAATTATTAGCTCTGTAATTTCCATACACCATGTTAGGATTCCTTTCAGCCTAATACGGTAGGTACTAAAATATCTAATGCGTTTTTGTATCCTAATTCTGAAATATAATGTTAAGATATTTCGGTAATGTAAGTTTATTACTTGCAAATAAGAGCACTCTGATTTTACCATGAAACTCTCTAATCGTTAGTAATCGTTGTATTAGACTAATTTTCTTCATTAAAACTCACACGTTAGGTTTCACAGTATTCTAACAAACTTAAATTTTACAGTCAACTTTAAGCGTCAAAAACATGGATTCTAGTTAAAAAACATGGCCTCCAAAATTGGTTTTATACTAGAGAACTAATGAAAATTACACTAAAATAACGAAATGTTCATAAATTATATTTTTTATACCACTAAATTTAAAAATTACCGACACTGCGTTTTTCCTATTACCGACGGTACCCACCGTAATAGGCGGTACCCTCTAATTTTTTTTTTAAATTTTCTATTTTTAAGACTTTAGACCCAAATAACTTTTATAAAAATTAACCAATTCGCAACCTTTTAATTTTATTGCCATCTAGACTCATACCTCGTCTTTAAAAACTATAATGAGGTGCAAAGACAGCTACAGAGAAAACTACGGGCCCTCAAACTACAAAAAGATAAAAAAATATATTTTTAAACATCAACTTTGTGTTCAATTTAAAAAGAAGTCAAATGGTGGAGTTCTTACAATTTTTTTTAAACATTTTTAGTTTCATATTCTTTCAAACGGCATCCCACAATCCCAATTTATTAAAAAACTGCTACAGTTATTTGTCAACTTTAAATAGGCGGACGTGTTTTTTTCGAAATTCAACTAAGAAGAAAGTGAAATTCTTTCTTTATGAAAGAAAATAGAAGTTAAACCCATAAGGGCATTTCTACGGACGGGCAAAATTCAGTGGCAATTTGAAAATAAAATATACGCCAGTGAAGTAGGCTGCTCAAATTATTTCAGCCACAACTATGTATGGGTACGCAGTTGGAGAACATAGAAACATTTCTGAAAATTTAATATAAATACCAGAAAAAAAATCCGAAAGACATAAAACCTGACATCGGTGGGGTGTCCTGTTGCCGAAATTCATGAAAGAGTCACTTGTTACAAAGTAATGAAGTGATATTTGATTAATTTATATATATTCACGCCTTGGCGATGAGTATATTGAGGCTGTAGTTACCATGAAAAACCAAAAACTTCTATATCTTTTATAATACACCAATCTGAATGAGCGTCCTGGAATTCTCCCTGATTTCGGTGGTGTTTACAAATCATCACCCACAACCATAGTGGTTAACTTTTCGAACTATCTGAAGTACTCTGCAGCTTGATTCAGTCATGGCCTACACGCCGAGAGCTTGAAATCCGTGCCCCGCCGATATTTCAGTAATTATTTTCAGGATAATTGTGACACGCGGTGGTTTTGGGTACCCCTCAGTCCTGAATTCGGTGTAGGTAGTTTTTTTCTAACCGTAAGAAATAGTAAACTTTCAACTAGCGCCATGCACTCGCCATTGGGTTGGTATTATTTGATGTACAGATGATTGTTATGCTGTAATTTAATTCCGAGTAAAATTTTTATTTGTAATCTTTTGTGATTTCGCTGATTTTGATATCGGTGGTTTTCGGTGGTTTTTTATACACCGAAGTCAAAAAAACATCCACCAAAATCAGGTTTTTACTTTGAACGCGTGCTAAATTAGCTCATATTTCACATTTTTGTCATAAAAATACTTATTCGGTGTATATTATTATTGATTGTACACAAAATGCATTTAACTTCGTACCATTTTTTGTTTTTTAATTTCTCTGACTCAATTTTTTCGGAGGGTAGTATTGAAAACCGGCATAGCGCTGTACAGAGTTGAGTCAGGGGGGTTTTACTATTATTATTTGACCCAGCGAACTTTGTAACTAAAATATTTCTATGTTATGCATGTACCTTCTTTATACCTTCCTCTTGAATAACTCTTTCTATAAAAAAACGCATCAAAATCCGTTGAGTAGTTTAACTATTTAAGCATACTTACAGAAGCTTCCCGCTCAAGCGACTTTGTGTTATAATATGTACTGAATTTATGTTTATATATGTACCAAAGTTTGCATTTGAATCAACAAAAAAAAAGTAAATTATCTTTATTGTTATTATACTTATATAATGTTTAAAATAAATACCTAAACGTTGAATATTTATTAACAACACAAGATATTTTTAAACTTATTAACTGAAATAAACTAAATAAAGATTTACAAATAAAAAATGGCTTCAAAATCGCTGCCACCGGAAGGTACGGTGCCTAGCAGGCTGGCTGCGTTACCCCTCTGAATGGCCAAACGTAAAAGTTATTCTTATTATTATGACTAATGAAATTTATTACCGCCTCCGTAGCTCAGTAGCGTAGCGCGTTGCGCCACGGCACGGAAGGTTGTGGGTTCGATCCCCGCAAAAAATACCACATATTGATTTCTCACAAAAATCACGTTGTGGTTGTTTTCGGTTGGATAGGACATTGCAGGCTTAAATCATTGAAGGCACGTTAAGCCGTTGGTCCCGGCAGCAGTGTAGTGGTCGTTATAACCGCGGCGACAAGCTGGCCCCTTGTCACGTTGGTAATAAAGCATAAACTTGGCTAAACTAGGGTCCTGCTCAAGCTGGTGCCTCTGCCTAACCTTTCGGGGAATAAAAGGCGTGAGATTATGTTTATGTGAAATTTATTAAACTTTAATTTTGTACGAGAGTGTACTTATTTATTATTGAGTATTTAATAACAGTAAAGTAAATACAAAATTCAGGTAAATATTTTCAGATTTACTTACTTTAAATTATTTTTAAACATTTGTAATGCTTAAAGCTCTTCTTGGAAATATCCAGAGTTCAAAGTAGTTTCCGAAAAATCTGTCACCAAATGACACTAAAAATATTAAACACGCAATTGTTTTTCAATGAGCGCTCCTTACTACTACAACTAAATACTGTGTTAATAAAAATTAATATAAAATTTCGATGATAAATTGTATGGGATTGTGCTTTCGATGGATAGATTTCTGATTTCAGTGGCAAAATTGTCATTCGGTGGGTAATTTTTCTGATTTCGATGGAGACAAAATATTCGAGGTCAGTTTTTTTGGAAACTGTTATCTTTTGAAGTGGGCCAAATCAATATTTGAATACAGAATAAGCTCTTTTGCATGGTTTTTAATTATGAAGTCTCTAGGTCAAAATAAAAAAAATGCCACCGAAGTCAGAAAAATCTGTTCACTTTGTAGAAATGCTCATAAACAGATACACGGAGAGACAAATCATAAATAACATTCGCCTCAGATTGAACTGCTCTAAGCATCGCAATGATATTAAGCCTGGGTAGTTCACCGCTGTCTTTAGGTATTAAACGGAGTGAGTTAACACTATATAGGTAGACGCACCAAAGAATATAAAGAATCGAGAAAATATGTAATTAAAAAATATGTTTCTCTCATCTTAAAAAAAGAAAACAAATGAAAATTCAAAAGAAAACGAAAATAGATCGTTCTATAAATTAGAAACGCGTCGCGCAGAACGTCGTCGTTTTGAAATATTAAAGGGGATACCAGCTTCAAGTTCCGAAACTCTATGAAGCATTGCATAGTGAGGTATATTGTAACCCTGAGCCGCAATGGCTTGGTACTTTGCCAAAGGAAAGTAACCATTCGAAACTGGTAGAGCCATGCCATAGCGGCGACACCCTTCCCGCGTCTGAGTTGAAAATTTGTTCTCTGACCGTAGGGACTTTCCTGGAAGTACCTCCTCCACAAGCCCGAACCTTGACTCTAACTCACTCAAGGCAAGACCTGCAAAGGTGTCTGGCAAACAATTTGCAAGTGGAACATCACCTTTATGAACATATCCAAATGTCGTTGAATATGCCGGAGGCAAATTTGTTCCCACATGCATCTTATCTCCCACGTAAATAGATGGAAACAATTTACCAGATATCAATAGATTTTAAGCTATAATTTTATTACCATTTGTAAAAAAAAAACATTAAAACTGTTGAAAAATCGGCGCTGGCACAGCGTCCGGTCGCCGTTTTGTAATGAAAACCAAGTCACAACTTTTTTATTTTACACCGCTAAGCAAAAATCTCTTCAGATTTGAATAAATAGTTAATTAGTGAGTTCCTTAAAAAAATTATATATTAATTGATATCTTATTTAAAAATTTATAACGTTCTGATTCTTCGTTCGTTGCCGACGGCAACGAGAACACGATCGTTGCCGACGGCAACGAAAACGCGATCGCATTATACATTCGTTGTGAATAGCAATGCGATTCGTTGCCATGAAATAACAATTTTTTTTAAATGCGATTGTAAATAACGACCACCTCTAATCGCTATAAGGTGTACTTAGTAAATTAGATAGGTAGGTAGCATGCGTTCTGAAATATTCTTAATTAGTACAGTAGGAATAGGCGCAGTCATCGTTATAATGGCGTAGTAATGCCTTGCCTTGTAAATACCACATAATAAGATTACTGATTTGTGAAAAACTGGCCTCATTCAGGCGTTGCGGGCCGTGTTGCCGTTGCCTCGTGTTCCCCAACCATAGACAATGAGGAAGTTTATGTTAGGCCTTGTTTAGACGGTGCAGATTGACTTTGGAATCTCAGAGTAAGGAAACCACCGCTACGCTACAATAGAGTTAACCTATTTTTGTGTATTTGCCCCATATTTGCCCTGTCCTGGTTACGCTTACAAAACTTACTATGTGATCAAAAAGGACCGAAGATGCATTATCTAGTGTCATACAGTGCCACATTTTTTATATTTGCCTTAGTTTAGAAGATATTAATTTTTTTCGCGAATGGCGCTAGTATCGCTGTAAACTGGCTCTTAAGCCTTTTATTTCGAATAGCGTTTGATGAATACAGTGGCGCCACAGTCACGCGCGCAGACTTTTGGCTCGCACGCACTCTACCCGCTCGCGTTGATCTGTGTCAATGCCGTGCCCGCGTCAGGCTTATCAGAATAGTG
This sequence comes from Euspilapteryx auroguttella, assembly GCA_951802225.1. Lineage (NCBI taxonomy): Eukaryota > Metazoa > Arthropoda > Insecta > Lepidoptera > Gracillariidae > Euspilapteryx > Euspilapteryx auroguttella. The sequence goes on along the minus strand of OX637644.1, from coordinate 8,342,517 downwards.
ATAAATACTGAATATTGAATAGGTAGGTAAGTAAGTACCAACCCTATCTACCTACCCTATTAGCCCCTATTCCGCAACACTGGGAAAGATAAATTTTATCTGAGTTCCGTACTTAATACTACGATAAACTTTCTACTCGTTTATTGTGTCCAGCCCCCGCAGCATCACGGACAATTTGTCGACTTTGTCGTATCTATCTGTCACTTTTGTCGATCATCTCCATACATTTTCCCGCATTGAAATGTCAAAAGAGATTAAAAGTGATAGTTAGATTCGCCAAATAGTCCGTCGTGCTGCGGGGGCTGGTCATAGAAAAATTTTACGTCCCGGTACCTATATATAGCTTGGCAACAGTGTCTTGACACGGAACCATTTTTATCTAAAGTTGGAAAACCTAAAAAATTAAAGAAACAGATCATGTATTTGTTAATTTTTAATTTTGACTAACTTTGGCCTTAAATGGTGTTTTATTAACCAACACAAAAACAAAAAGGAGGAGGTTCTCAATTCGTCGCGTATATATTTTTTTTTTTATTTATGTATGATCACGCATAACTTTTTACAGTGTGGACCGATTTTGATAATTCTTTTTTTAATCGACAGGGTATACCTTGAAGTTGGTCCCATAAAAATTTGGAAATAAAATTCCCACCCTAAGGGTGGGAAAATAGGGGTGACTTTTTGGTCGGCGGGTCGATTTATCCACTCACAGGTTGCATTTCCGTGTTACATTATAACTTTTGATACCTACTTACAATATCTTTGGAAATGAAAAAAAATCAGCCGAAAGACGTCCACTGCTGGACATAGGCCTCCCTCACAAATCGCCTCACCGACCGCTCGTGATCGAACCTCATCCTGTTAGTCCCTCAACCTTCACCAGGTTGTGTGGCCACCTTGTGGGGTGCGACCACCCTGTGAAGGGTGATTACTGGGGTCAAAAAAATTAGCCCAAAAAAAACTGAAAAGCAAAAAATAAAAACTTTTTATAAAAAAATTAAACCGCCGAAAAAACTAAAAAGCATTAAATAATAGGGAAACCTTTTCTATTATGCCTTAATTTACTCACTTCTTAAAGTAATTTTGGATTACCAAGAAATTTTGAGTCGGTGCCACAAAGTCAACGAATAAAGAACACTAAATTATCTGAAATTCAAAGAAATAACCGAAAAACGTATGCCGCTGCGCATCGCGCTTTACATAGATAATGAATTTGCTTGTGAGGTGTGGCGCCGACTTAAAATTTCTTGGTAATCCAAAATTACTTTAAGAAGTGAGTAAATTAAGGCCTAATAGAAAATGTTTCCCTATTATTTAATGCTTTTCAGTTTTTTCGGCGGTTTAATTTTTTTATAAAAAGTTTTTATTCAGAGAGAAATTGAATAAAAATTATTAAGTCCACATACAATGTGGCGCCCATATTATTTTCTAGTTATCTGGGCCAAGCTGTACTTACATTGAATTTAAATCGAAAAAAATTTAATACATGAATTTTTTCCATGCTTAGAATAACCCTTTACTAGTTCTTGTTTGCCTGGTATCTTATTTCATTATATATTTTTTTTTTTCATTTTTTTCTTCATGCTAACACTGACTACACAATAACCTAGTTTTAGGAAGTAAACAGTAGAACTACTGAGAATAAGTAATCCTCACTTGTCCTACGATTTTGTAGTAGAACTAGTGAGAAAAAAATGTCCCACTAGTTCCACGGTAGGACTAAATAGTGGAACTAGTGGGAACAAATCAAATAAATGAGAGTACGAGTCTCAAGAGTGAAGACACTGTACGCTAATATATACTGGGTGTTTCTGACAAGGCGTTAATAAATCAAAGGAGGGACTCTGCTCACCATAACTAACAACTTTCCAAAAGCAACATGGGTCAAAATCTCAAAAAAAAAAACAGCTGTTCCATACATTGGTTCGATCAGCTGACGGGGTCAATGTACGGGACGGCTGATTTTTGTTTTGAGATTTCGACCCATGTTGCTTTGGGAAAGTTGTTAGGTGTGGTGAGCAGAATCCCTCCTTTGATTTATTACCGCCTTGTCAGAAACACCTTATATAAAACCCTCAGTGCTCTTGAATTTCTCTCTTCAGAAACAGAATAAAATAATGTTCTACTATCCTAATTTTACTATTGACTTACATAAAGGCTTGGAAAAAGAAGCAGGCCTTTGCCCAGCAGTGGGACATATAGGGCTAAATAAAAAAAAATTACAAATCACTCAACAAACAAATTGTATAACTTTTTTTCAATATACATTGGTGACGAACTGACGAATCAATATCATTCCAAAAATGGTTCAAAAATCAGATTCGGATTTGCAGTCTTCACCAGATCGTCTGTCCACCTTCTGAGGGGCCGCTCTGGGCTTTTCTGTGTCTTGCGGTGCCATTCTTCAAGCTAAATAAATAACTAATTTTTTTTTTTATTTTGCCTGAATAACAGGGTAAGTGTGAAGCTTAGATTTTTTTTGGTAAGTATTGTTTTGTTCTGACCAAAGAAACTTCTGTTTAACTGGGAAAGATTAAAGTGAAATCTCAATAAGTTGCAAACCTCAAAGCATTCGGGCTTGAAGTTCCGAGTTCCAAAAATTTTTGTAATATACTTTTCCCTGCGATCAGTGGCAGTAAACCAGAGCCTGCAAATGTTTTCAGCGTTCGAAAACCTGGAAGAAAATGTTTAGTTAATCATTCATCGACTTGATTATCGATACAATGTTTTGACAGCCCTAATAGCCTCAAATTAGAATTGTTTAAATTCTACATTTTTGGGCTTATTTTTGTTTTAAAGTGAATGAAATCACGTTGGGTACTTATAATAAGCATTCTGAAGTATTGTCTCTAATTCTCATATCATTTTTAAGTTTATTTTGTAGGAAAAATACTCACGCGTGAAAACTGATTCTTTCGTCCAAGTTTTCTTTATTTCCATAGAGTGATCCGCAATGCGCACCATGCAGGACATTCTCCTAATGATTGCTTTTCTTTGTTTAACATACACACACTATTCAATTATGAAATTAATTGAAAAAATTAAAATATTTGCCGATGTAATTGAACTATTATTACTAAAAACACAAAATCACTAAACAGCCCAATACCTACGATTTCACCACCAAATGAAGACCATAACAATAATATACAGCAATGACTCACCGTTCCACAGTACAGCTGATGAAGAGGAACCTGAAAAAAGTACAGTAACTACCGAAACACAAAACATGACAATACAAAGAGACATCGATATAGACACACAATTTAAAGAAAGCTTAGAATATTTCACTAACACAGACCCAGTTAAAATATCTTATATCCCTAGACAAAAAACTTCACGAAAACTAACAAGAATTGTGGATTACATCAATACATCCATATATCCAGATTACGTAAATAAAGACACCGTTTTTTCAGATTTCCAGACGATTTTTTATAGCGCCGCTTGGACTTGGTGCTAAAATAAATGGTTCAAAATTACAGATACCACCATCTCAATCCCGGCTCGACCCTAAATCTGTTTTTAAACCAAAATGGCAAGAGCGTCTAGAGCGGAGAATAAATGATCTAAGATCCCAAATAGCGAAATTAACTCACTACTCACACGGGTATTGCAGCACAATACTCATAAGGGACGTAAACGCTAGTTTAGAAAAACACGCGATCCACTCAATTCACGAAGAGCCTAACTCTCAGCTAAGTGAATTCATAGACACGCTTAAACAGAAACTGGCAGTTGCTGCTAATCGGTTGCAAAGATACAAAGCTTGCACATTGCGCAAAACTCAAAATAATACATTTCACTTTTCACAACAACGAAAAACAATTCTTCCGTGACATTAAAAACGCAAACACAAACAATAACACCGAAAAACAGTCCCAGTCACAAACACCCGACACGCGAGAGCTCCGTCAATTTTGGGCTGATATTTGGGAAAATCCAGTTACACACAACACGCAGGCAGAGTGGATTGTAAATGAAATAGCTAACTACTCGAACACAGATAATATGGAATTTGAACAAATAACCGTACCTGTATTCTGCCGTCGTAACGGTAAATGCAGTACTTGCAAAAAGGCGATTTTGAGAAAAACGGCAAAAACAGTTTTTTTGTAATTTTGAAGCTGATATTGTTAAGAATTATGTATATAAGAAGTATGTTAAATTCTTTAAAAAAATCACTAAACAAAATCTCATACTTTAAAATTAAATATTTATAAGGAATATTAAATAAATGTTGGTAACTGCATTCCAACCTAGCAAAACCGAACATTTTTGATAGTATTCCTACGCCAAAATGCAGCACTTGCGCTTATTACTGCATTCTTTCCTAGGAAAGACGTCGCGCGTCCCTCAAATACTGCATGTGAAGTATGGAACTTTAGTTCTAAAATTTTTACCCAGCACTTAATTATTATAACAGCTTGTCCTAAAATATAGTTTTTTGTAGAAAAGCCTCTTATTGCAATGCTTGAGTATCTTCACATAACAATTTTTTTTTTTACCTTATATTTTAACTTTTTCCCATATAAATCAGCTTATGGTATAAAAAATGAAAAAAAATGAATTGAAGATTATATTATGATATAGTTTCTTTTCAATTTTAAAACATCTGTAATAGTGATTAAAACAAGTTTTTCGTACTTATATACCAAAATAAGACATTATTTTCTTAGTAAAAGTGTGTAATTACTGCGTTTCAAGCTAGTTTTTGTCGAATACTGCATTTAACGCTAGGAATGTAACAAAGTTGCGTGTAAGTACTGCATTTTTGCTTATTGTTTTTCAGTATTTGAGTACTTTTCAGGTGATAATATTTTTTTTATAGGTAGATAACCGCCTATAGGTGCCATTTATGCAATAAAACTTAAACCGCAGTAATGGCGATTACTGCGTTTACCATTACGACGGCAGTATTTCACTCAGTCCTAAAAAAATACATAATCGGAAAGCTTCTGGTACAGACAATTTACACAACTACTGGTATAAAAAGTTCATGCCCATTTATCTACAACCATATTAATAATTTCATTAAAAACCCTTAAACTTTACCTAACTACATGTTAACAGGGAGTAACCTATAGGTTAGCAAAAGATTCTAATGCCACGAATAATCCTGCTAAATACAGACCTATAAAATGCTTGCAAACGTTTTACAAAATAATAACATCTTGCATCTCAACAACAAAAAGGATGCCGAAAATTAAGCTAGGGGTGCAAAGAGCAACTCATCATAGATGCAGTAATTACACAAAAAGTCAAAAATAAAGAAGATCTGTTTTCAATGTATATTGACTATCAAAAAGCTTTCGATTCTGTTCCACATTCATGGCTTTTATCCGTCTTAGAAATATATAAAATAAATCCAATACTAATAACCTTTTTAGACAATATCTAACAAACATGGAAAACCACACTAAGAATTAATAGTGAAGAGACGGAGCTAATAAAAATACAGCGCGGAATATTTCAGGGCGATGCACTTAGCCCACTATGGTTTTGCTTGGCTCTAAATCCACTGTCCAAAATTTTGAACGCTACAAAAATAGGCTTTCAACTCAATTCCAACGACATTGATAGTCCCACATACTTACACCCTTAATCATATGTTATATACAGGGTGTTTCTGACAAGGGGGTAATAAATGAAAGGGCAGGTATATAGCGCATAATTAAGTCGTTTTGCGGTGGACAAAAAATTGTAAGTATTTTATTTTATTTGTTATGAATTTTTTTCGCTTGTCAATCTTTCCCTCCACTAGTACCAGGAGCAAGAAAAACAGCTGATTATGAACTTGGTTGTCCTAAGCAGTGCTAAAACGGCAATGACCCCATTAATCATTCCTAGTCTATTCGGACTTCTCATTGGTGCATTAGAACAGATATAAGTTCAGCAACCCCGCTATCGCTATGATTGGTTAAGACTTTTGAATAAATTAAAATTTGCCACGCCTCCTCATTCTCAGATAATGGGTTCTGATTGTATTAATTTTGTCAAGGTTTATGTTGTACCATAGCAATCAACCCATATTCTTTTTAAAATTTACTTTTACAACGTATGCTTTAAGTTGACTGGTGAGGTTGACGTGCAGCCTACTTTAACATGTTTGTAAAAAATTCAACAACCCAATAAGTTATGTACAACATAACGGAGCTTTCAATTTCTATGGAAAAAAGGTTTCAAACAATTTCAGTAAGGAATACGAATTGAATAATTTCAAAAAAAAACTTAATTGGTTCCTTAGAATTTATTTTTAACTAGGGTTAATTTATTTTATTTTTTCATTTAACCATTCGCCTAATTGTACATACAAATACTTAACGTTTGTACTAGGAACGTTTGTACTGGTGGTCACCGGTGAGTACCACTAAACTTTCCTCAATTCGCGGTTGAGATTAATTTTACCGCCCCGAGTAACCGTAGTTACTATCCGTCGAATTTTCCTGTTAAGGCGGTAACTCTCGGTATGGCGCGAAATTCAAAATTTTTCGCGTTTTTTAATTATTCTCGCGAAGGTATTAATTTAAAAAAAAGTTTAAATGAATTCGCGTATGTAAAAAACCATCTCCCACATTGTAATACAACGTTTTTGGAAGACAGACCTACTGATTTTGTGTCTAAGGACATAAATTGATTTTTGGCCTTTATATCCTTAGACACAAAATCAGTAGGTCTGTCTTCAAAATACGTTATATTACAATGTTGGAGATGGTTTTTTACATACGCAAATTCATTAAAACTTTATTAAAAATAAATACTTTCGCCACAATAAATACAAAACGCGAAAAAATTTGAATTTCGCGCCATAGCAAGAGGTACCACCTATTGCCGCTGTTCCTCGGCCTTCGATTTTATTAAAACTTGCCAATCTCTGTTTGACTAAGGTTTATTTGTATTTTATTCTCTATGAAATAAGCTACAAACCCATGCCAATATTTTAAACTGGTATTTGAATTTCAATTATTTTAATACATTACTTTGATAGGTTATTTACGTGGTGTATTTTGTTATTTTTACGGTCAGCTAACTAATAATACTAATTCAATAAATTAAGGTAAAATAATTAATCATGAGAAACAAAGTTTTGCCTTTGTTAAGCCAAAACAATAACTATCCATTGACCAAGGTACATTTTGGCGTTTGCTTGCCTTATTTTTTCGATATTTTTTAATATTAATAAGAGAAAATAACTCATTAATACTAAACCGAAATAAAATAACGCTTGTTAGTGTTAAAATGATAACTTTTGGTATAATTTCTCAGTGAGTTGTAATTACAGTATTATTACTGTAATTACTTACATCTCACTGTTCAATGTAATTGTTACACGAACCGAACGGAGAGCCGCGGCATTCAACGCCGCGCGCCTTGCCTCGCGTCGAACGTGTTAAGTACCAGGGTACAATAACTAAAAGCTTTTTTATTTTAGTGTTCACCAAACTGTCGTCGCGCGTGGTTGTGTTGTTGCTGTGTAGACGTATTGTTTTCTCTTGCGATTTAAAGTGCTAAAGATGGCTGACTACACCAATGCGGAATTTTACGAGATGATGATGTGCGTAGGACGTTGTGACGGAAATCTCGCTGCAGCCCGTCGCTTGTATCAGGCCCGGTTTATTGAGGGTAGGGAAAGAGTTCGCGACCTACCATCGCTTGGTACCTTTAGGAGATTGTCCCTCAACTTACATCGCCACGGTACACTACACGCCCGTCGGGAAGGACGACCTGCCGTGCTTGCGGGCGGTCAGCTGGAGGAAGATGTGCTGCGCCATTTCGATGAAAACCCCAGATTGAGCACAAGGCGGGTGGCAGCAAGGTTCAATACTAACCACGTAAACGTTTGGCGAATGTTTTAAAAGAGACCAGCAGCACCCATATCATTTTCAGCGGACCCAGGAACTGCTGGAAAGGGATTTTGAGCCGCGGCTGGTCTTTTCCACGATATACGCGGAGCAGGTGGAGGCTGATCCCGACTTCCCCGGCCATGTGTTGTGGTCAGATGAGGCATCGTTCACGCGTGCCGGAATCTCAAATTTTCACAACGAGCACTTGTGGCAGCACGACAACCCACATGCTCAAAACCAAGGCAATTTTCAGTACCAGTGGCGTGTAAATGTATGGGCAGGAATTATTGGTGTCCACCTTCTTGGGCCGTTTTTCCTGCCTAACGTATTTAAATCGCGAGATTTAAATCGCGAGATTATCTCGATTTCCTGACCAATTCTTTGGAAGCTAGACTTCGTGATTTACCAGAGGAAGAATATGAAGGCGTAATATTTCAGCAGGACGGGGCGCCAATTCATTATGCTCGGATAGTGACCAATTTTTTGAACGCTCACTTTCCGGAGCAGTGGATTGGTCGCGGGGGGTCCCATAGAGTGGCCGGCTCGCTCTCCAGATCTTACGCCTTTGGATTTTTTCCTTTGGGGTCACATCAAAAATTTGGTCAACGCAACTCCTTGTGACACAAGGGAGGCCATGCAAGAAAGGATCGAGGCGGCATTCAGGACTGTTACACCTCTCATGTTGCGCAGTGTCATGAACTCCACGTTACGCCGTACGAGACTTTGCATCCAGCATGGTGGACGACACTTCGAACCCTTTTTGTAAAAAGTTTCCTTAACAAATTGATTAATAAATGAAGTGTAATTATGAAATTCAATCATGAAATAAAAAAATCCTAGAAGGTACTTTTTGACGATCGGTGATTTGGTTGTTGTGAATGGAATTTACATCGGATACGAGCCGAGTCGTACACAACGAGATTTCTTAAGTAACTAAAATACATATTTCCTAATTTTTTTTTTTTCTATTCGTGAAGTTATTGTATGATGATAGGAAAATAAATTAGCCATTCTGTAATTATTATTTTATGCCGCATCAATATCAAAGCTTGATTTTGGTAGGTAGGTAATTAGCTTGATAGCCAGTAAGGCTACGAACGCACAGGCGGTTTTTTGCCGCGCGGATTTTATGTAACATACTGAATCCTATGGAAGTGTGCGCACCAGCGGATAAAAAACCGCCTGTGCGTTCGTAGCTAAACAACTCTTTAAAATTTGCCGCTCACCGGTATTGCGGTTTGCGGTGTTTGTTTTAAAACGTCCCGGTCCGCGCGCCCGCCCGCCTCACCGCGGCACCGGGCGCCGCCGCCGCCTCGGCCGCCGCTCCGAGCGCCGAGCCGAGCGCGAGTCGCACGCGCGCGACCGACAATAATAAAGCTTGATTTTGGTAGGTGTACTTAGCTTGATAACCAGTAAGGACATTTTTTATTAGTTTTAATGTACAGTGGCGGACTAGGACGGCGTAACAGATAAGTCTTTGGTCTCGTGCACCCGAAACTGTAATACCAAACAACAAGAGCTATTTTGCAATACAGAAAAACCGGAAGTTTTACGCTGATCTAACCGCCACTTTTCCTATCTTTTTTTTTTAACTCCTAATGAGTACCCTGCAGCCCCGGGGGGAGCCGCAGGGTTATGTGGGGTTCGCACCCACTAAAACCCCGCCGGTGTCCTTCTCGGCTGATAGCAGGAGGGTCGCGGGTAAGCCTGTGGAATTCTCCGCGACCCCCCCCCCAGCATTGGCTGTGTAGCCTCTTCACGGGGGGACAGGTGGTGGTAGTCCCCCCTGAGCGCGGATGGCTCGTCATACGCCCGACGACGGAACTGGACACCTCGTTCCATCGTCCTTCTCGGGGCCGTTATGTGACTACACGAGGCCCCCGCCTCGTGCACCCAACGACCCCGGGGTCCTGCAGCGGTGCTGCAGGGCGGATTGGGGCCTGTCGGCCCCGCCACGGCGTATGTGATCCACCGTGGCGGGACCTTTGAGGCCCCGCCCGCTCTCCTCCTCGACCGCCCCATCCAGCAGTCGAGCGGGAGCAGGGCTTGTCACTCCCCACATGGCACCACGTAACGTGCCATGTTGGAAGCGTCAAGTCCCCGCCCCTTCCTCCTCGACCGCCAGGTGCTACTAGCCGTTCCACCTTGGCCGCAGCACCCAGCGATCGTGTGTGACAGTGCCCTGGATAGGACACTGCCACCCTCTCCTACGGGGCATTGTGAGCGCCCCATCGGCACGCCCATTGCGGCAGCGACGGCGACATCAAGCCGACCGCAAAGCGTGGAGAAATGACAGCCCGGCATCTACTCCCCTGCGGGTTCGGATCAGCCGGGTAGACCTGTGATCCCAACGGTTGGCGACGTAGTCATCAAGCCAACCGTGGGCAGGACTATTGTTCCCGGCATCTAATAACGCAGGGTTTCTAATTAGCCGAGCCATCAATCCCCACGTGGACGTGCCATTGGGAAGCTCCCAATCCCCGCACTCCATCTCGTCGCCATCCTTCTTCTCCAATCTCTCCTCCTTCCTTCCTTCATTTTTCTTCCTCGCTCAGCAGGGCTTGTTAGTCCCCCCACGGCGCTGAGCAGTTCGCCGTGGTGGAAGTCTCAAGCCCCGCTCTCCTTCTCGACTCACACTATGCTCTCTGATAGGGCAGAGAGCATGTGGAGCGCCACTCCCGCCAGATTATTAGCCACCGGACGATCACACCAAACGGGAAACGAAAAGTGTGATCGTCCGCTGTTGCCCAGGGTGCACCGCGTGGAGGTTCTCTGGCCAGCACCCCCACTTTACCTACCTACGTCATGTTGGTTTATTATTTACTAGTGTTGGCAATCTTCGGAGCCGCCAACAACTCAACGGGTTTCCGGTGGAAACATCGAAAATAACAGCGCGAGCTGACGTCACGTCCGACGTAGCTGCGCGCCAACAGCTCGACGATCAACGGGCAGTTTTTGAAAAGAGAGCCGGTGCTTAAATAGGGGAACAACCGGCCGACTCGGGGATTATTTTCCTGAATTTCGTGCAGTTCGGAACTACTGCTTGTGCTTGTATCATTTGTACAAAAATGTTGTAACTGTGTTTAAATTAATTACTTTCTTTTATAGCTTTGTATTAGAGTCAGTCAGTGTACTAATATTAAATTAATTTACTTGAAAATAACTGTGTTATATTCACTTATTCACTCACATCAGAAGTGCGAGTCGTAACATGTCCACTAATTTATAATGCTTTTATGTTATGTTGATATAGGTTCTACGATAACCGCTCGCCACGCCAGTCTGGTCCGCATAGAAGCCCTGAGGTCTAAAGCAGTGACACGCCACCACTGCAAGCTGCTGTATGGACGGACTAAGCGAGTCCATCGTAGGCAGATCCGGTGACACGTGGTCCTGACCAGGAAACGGTGAAAGGCAAGGACGCGACGGACAAAATTGTTGGTGACCGATCAAGTCTCATTCAAGTAAGACCCAACCATTGATAAATTTAAAACGTTTACCAAGCTGCAAGCTGTGCATAACTTTGATATTTGGTGCCAAAGTGAGCAGACATTAAAAAGTGGCGCGATTGGAAGCGTTGGTATGATAGCGATTGTCTCGCTCACATTAGTAAAAACTATAGTAAATAAAGCCTTTGGGGCGTTGCCCTCAAGTGGCTTGATGATGATTAATATCAAAATATCGATCCTGATAATATTTAATTTGAAGTGATGGGTACTCAATCTACCTAAATTTTAAAATTCCTGGTGTCTACACGCTTGAAAGGAACTGCCACGGAGCGGCATATAGTTTAAATACAAAGTCGCAGATTAAACATCTTGTCGAGATTATTTTCGTTATAAATATTTAGTTGCAAATTATAAAATTCTTGCCGAGTTTCTTTCCGTTAACAATAGATTATTACCAAAAAAAAAAAAACGCAACTACCCGCAATTAGGTTTATCCGCGTAAGCAACGGTATAACGGTTTTCGCTAGGCCTAGGGTACTGATTAGAGATTAGGTTAATTCTAGGCCTTAAGACGATATACGCGAAATAAATCAAACGACCGAGGATCAAAGGCTGTCCTTTTTCCCTCAAATATACTGAGGGAAAAGAACAGTCATATGTCAGTCGCCCACATCGGTTACTACATTTTATTCGAAAAAGTAATAAATATTAAATATCTTTTAAATCAAATTTAAATTACCAGAATTTAATTTACTTTATTATCATTATTCCTATGTAGTTTCAACAAAAACTAGCTAGTAATTTCGAAGAACTAGCTATTCCCGTTTTTTTTTGGAATTGTTATCTTTGACGAAATAATGTATCGAGGTTTTTTGATTCCACAAGTGTTTCTCAATTATAAAAAACTTTGTTATATCCTCAAAAACGTTATGTTACAATTCAAGATCTTTACCTCTTATAGATTAACCCTCTTATTCATAAAAACTTAAAGAACATTTTAGTTATTTGACGTATGTCAATTTAGACTGGGTGACACGTATTTACCATACAATAAACCAGAGAAGTAGACCTCTAGTAACGCTACTTAAAATCTACTGTATTTTTATGAATAAGACGGTAAGAGAATTACTTGATTTAAAAAACCTTAAAAACTCATATGGCGCCTTAAATAGTATATGGTTTCTGTTGTGACGACATTGGTGGTAAACGTTTTGTCTGACGAAATATATATATAAAAAAATAAAAAAAACATTATTTGCCTAATTGCAATATTTCATAAAACCGCTCTTTTGTATTCATTATAGTTAATAGAACAGCTCTTTTGAAGTCATGTCTTTTACTCGATCGTGAACAACATACGAAACAGTGTTGTTTTATTTATGCTTTTGCCTTTTTTACAATCAAAGCAACGAAATAAGGTTAAACCGTAGTCATTCAGAATATGCCATTATGTAATCTTATTGATAGAAAAGAAAAAAAAAATTAATAACCATAATATTAATGAATGAATATATTATACACTTTATTGTACTCAAGTACTTACAAGAATATTTTAACAATTTGCATACAGTAAGGTAGGCGACCTTATCGCTGAAAGTGATTTCTTCCGGGCAACCTGTTTTCCAAGGTTGAAAGTATAGTCAAAATAAATACAGAGGTATGGCAGGAAGTGCAATAATAATAGCAACATTTGTCAATGTTTGTAAAATAAAATGCACAAAATTAAATACCCACAAAATACTTTATAATAAACTAATACATATTATAATATGAGTATTACATAAAAAAATATGCAGTAAATACACTATATTACTATACTATAGTAGTGCAACGATTTCTTTAGTTTCAAGTTCAGTTTTCAAGTACTTACTTACTTAAATTTGTATCCGAAGATCTACTGATCACACTTTGCGAAAAATATGTAAGTAGCTAAGAAAAATACGTCTTTGTCTTTACCAGATGTTAACCAGTTCTCAGAACTATAATTGAAAACATGTAGGGTAGTCGTGATACCCGAGTGGATACGCGTGCTGAGTTTGATAGATTCCTTAGATCGTAGCGGCACGGTAAAGAAAATGAACAGTAGAACATCTTCGTACAAACGGTCGAAACGCGAGTAAGTACTTACGCGCTCGAGTCTCAGCATAGGTACCTCGGCCCACCATCAGTCGCGCGTGCTACGCAGTTACGTCCGGTCGATGCTTGTCGCTCCCGCGAATTTATTACGCGCGCATTTTTATCCCCTAATTTTGTTCATACCCTCCGAACTAATATTATGTTTATTTTATTACTGTATAACTGAACAAAGAACTACTTAAATAACCCATAAAATAGTATAAAAAAATGGGTTCGGTTGTTTTAAGATTAAATGCGAAAATGTTCTAAAGGAAAAATATACAAAACTTCAATTTCACAAGTAAGAACATTATACATTTATTATCAAATTATATGCCAAGCAACAAGAGTGACAGTCAGTAGGCAACCCTATAGCGCGTCTTTCTACCGGCCGGGCACGAGCAGGCCTAGGTTATTATTTCAAGGTCGCTACCGAGACATCTCACTGTTCTTATCTACATTGTGGTAGCGGTGACGTCCAATCGAACTAAATAAGTTAATGATTTGAACCGGCTAGTCTCAGCAATTTTTAAAGGTCAGCAGATCTGCACAGAAGTAGGTATTTTAAGATTTAACACCACTAGTTAGATTAAAGTAAACTTGTTAAGAAAAAAAATAGAAAAGGTTTGAAGTTGTGATTTTTTTTCTTGTTGATGCTGTCGTTGATTTATTATAATAAAAAAGAGGTACACTTTTTCTACATATCGAAATAGTGTAATAAATAACCTACTTACCTATCAGTTAGGTCAGATAAGGCCGAGGACAAAAAAATAATAATATAATTTTTTTTTTTTAAAAGAGACCCGCCTTCAAAATTGACACATACATAAAACTGAGAACTCCCTCTTTCCTAAAGTCGGTTAAATAGGTACTAAAACCTTCTCCTGAATATATCTTATACTTATCTGAAAACCGCATCAAAATCGGTTCAGCCAAACTCGAGATAATCGCGGACAAACATACATACATACATTACATACAGGTCAAACTGATACTTAACCTCCTTTTTTGAAGTCGGTTAAAAGGAACGAAAGGTTTCAGGACTCAAAATTCCCCAAATTTCAAGTGCTAAAGGAGTAAAATAGGTACCACAGAAACATGATATCCTGGCTTAATATTTAAATATAGTCCGGGTTCTAGAAAAAAAAAAAGTATTTAGCCTTGTTGGCAAGGTAACAATATCCTTTATTGTATTAATTATGCATTTCATATACCCATATATTGGTGTATTTAGCCTGCACAAAAACTAATAATAAAACGGGATAAGATCAGGCGGACTATAGTCGAACCTGGATTCTTAGGAAGAAACGTTATAAATAAAGTTTGTGTGCGGGATAAAAGTTACAGATATACGTCTGTTGCATATACCCATATATTGCTGTATGTAGCTTGCACAAAAACTAATAATAAAACGGGATAAGATCGGGCGGACTATAGTCGAACCTGGATTCTTAGGAAGAAACGTTATAAATAAAGTTTTTGTGCAAGAGTCATGATAGTAATACGAGTTTAGACAACACACCCCTAGTTTAGTGACTTACTGGATATCTTAATAATTATAGTAAGTACTTTCCCATTTCCAGTATCTTCTTCGCCTACGAAAAAGATGCCTGAGGGCAGGCACGTTGCAGCATGGCCGTGTTGGCAATCTTCGGAGCCGCCAACAACTCAACGGGTTTCCGGTGGAAACATCGAAAATAACAGCGCGAGCTGACGTCACGTCCGACGTAGCTGCGCGCCAGGGTAAATCTCCTAAAATTGATTCTCCAACATTTAATTTTAACTTTTTTTTAAACACTTTTATTTTGCGATTCACATAAGTGGTTATGATAAAACATCAATAAAATAAAAATTTCATTCATAAGGCACATACGGAAAGTAATTATTTACTGAGAAAAATATTTTTAAAGTTTTGGTATAAGACGGTGATGACAAACTGAGGATGGTAATGATTATCTTATTACTGGTAATGATTAGTTGTGACTGGAAATGACTTAAGACTACAAATAATCGATAAATAAATAGACATCCATGTTAAAGAAGATAAGTATAAATAAAAATCTTATATTTAAATCATTTTTATTTATTTATAACATTTAAACAACCAGTTGAATAACAAAAAAAAAAACTTCAAAATCAATGAAATAAAGTTACATAGTAAATATGACTTTTTTTTCATTAATTATACTGATCAATAAGGTCCCTTCATCTGGTGTTCAGATGAAGGGACAAAATCATAGAATTTAAAACAACAAAATAATTAACTGGAGTTTGTAAAGGTGAAAATATAATAAACAACGTTTTTATTAATGTGATCTTCTGCTTAGTAGACTTGACGATATAATGATTGGGCGTACCAATCTTGTTTTGACTGACAACGTAAATATAAATGAAATGAGGGGATCAAAATAATCAACTAATCAAATTAATCTTGGTATTTTCTCAAAACACCAATTATTTCTTGAAAACAGGCTAATTGTTTATCTTTATTACAAATTTGCTTCAACTCGTAGGTAATAACATCGACCACAGAAGGAATTATGTCATGTTTGCATTCAAAATTAGCCTCTGATGCCTTATTTGCCACTTCAACTTTATCAGTGTTGGTTGCTACGCAGAAATATAAATCTGGAGTACTGGCGTTTGTAGGAAAGGTGTCTTCGCCTTCAGGCAGTCGGGCGAAGCAAACAAATTCTTGGCTGAGATTCATCTGAAAACAATATAATTGAAATAATGATTAATCAGTCTTATTTCTTAAAATGATAACTTATATCTATATAACTATTACTGCAAGCATCTAAATAAGCAATTATTAACTTAAGTTAGTTAATTTTTTTTATTATTAAGAATAAAAATTCTTAAATCATAATGTAAACGTTATGATATAAAAATTTTATTCTTAATGAAAACAATAAAATTTAAATAGATACTATAAGGTTTACATTATTAATAATTTTGTAATAAATACACAATGATTTATGTTATATAATGCACAATAATAATATTATTATAATTATTTTTCTTGTGTCTATAATAACTCACTTTTTATACACAACTTTTTTATTAGCAAGAATTATAATATTAGATGGACTAGAATAATCTTTGTTTTGCGGCGCGTTAGCAGCCTTGGATTCTGTCTGAGGCTGAGGACGATGCTTTTTTGTTGTTTCAATTACAGATGCACTGTCCTTGTTCTCAATTATTTTCATAAAACCAAGATGTGTTTTGTGTATACACACGGCACCAGCAGGACAGTTGAAGCAACTTGTCTTTCTTAGAGTCAGAACTGTTGCATGTTCTTCCCATAGCACCTGATGCACTTCTAATGTACCTTTGAAAGGTTTCAATGATTTTGGAAACAGTTTTTCTTTATCGACTACATTTTGCTCAGTAACTGTCATGATGACCACGTTTTCAACATTTTTTTGCATGACGTCTATAAATTGTTTAAATGTGCTGACGTCCTGGCCAAACTTGATGCACCTATCAGCTGTTCGTTTTAAAACTGCTCCAACTCCATCAGGAGCACCTTTTCCGTGCCCAGATTCGCTATAATTCCATGTGATTTTCTTCAACTGTGGGAAGTCTGCCGAAAGCACAGAAATCATGTGAAAAATATACTTATTCCGATATTGTGAAGTTGGAGAATCTGATTGTAAGTGAATAGTATCTATAAGTGGGTTTTTTTCGATAGCCAATTGTATCATTGGTACCATGTGAGCCCAAATAGCTGATGCATCATGTCTTAAGCTTTCGCTTATAGTACACGCACAGGTTGTGGCAGATTCATTGTACTGGAAGTCAAACGTGTATATAACGCCCGTATGTAGGCAAACTTCTTTACGGCTTGGTCCAAAATGCATGCTTTGAACTTCTGACGCATATTTAAGTCCAAAATTTTCAGAAAAATCTACATGTATATATGCTTCATTTATGCTTAAGCCCTCTTTTTTTCTTTTAGCGTTGGTGTGTTGCGTTTGAATAATGAAGCAATGTTTCATAAATTTTGGCAATTGACTGTCTAACTCGTGAATTACTTCCAAAGGAGAACTAGCTTTTTCTTTTTTGATCGTAACATTCTGAGTCTTCGGGCCTTTTTTATTATTAATCACTTGTTCGACAACTCGGGTCCACTGGAATAAAGCCAAGATTTTATCATTTTCAAATTCTTGGTACGTTAAGATTTTATGTTTGCATGCGTCACAATCTCTTTTAAGACACGTCTCGTTGTATCGAGAGCAGCATAAGGACTCTAATAGATCAGCCGAATTCTTCTCCTTTAATATTCCAGCTTTGTAAAGACTATCAACTGTTAAATCCATATTGCTATGAATAATGCAAGCGCATGTTTCTCTTTGGTTATTTTTGGGAAATGTAATCCAAAAAGGTCTTTGTTTGCAGAAAAAAGAATAACTAACTCGTAGTCCGGATTGCAAAATAAATTTTCGATGCAATTCATTCAAAGAAGAATTGATTATCCTTCTTTGCTTTTGTTGTTTTCCTCTAGTAATGTATTGTTTTTTACCAGCTACAAACGTTGAGTTTTCATCCTGATTGTAAAATTTTGTTATCAAATTAATCAGTTCTGAACGGCGCACTGTTTTTTGTTTCTGTCTTTTAGGAGTAGGATTCTCTTGCATCTCAATGACCTGTGTACTGGCAAGTTCGTCTTTTTTTTTTAGTTCCTTCTTGAGACGTACATTTTCTTTTCTTAATTTTCGTATAACTTCTATGAGCTCTTTTCGTTTTTTTAAATGTTTGTATCTTAGTTTCCTGAAATTAAAATTGTGTTGTGAATGAGTACTTATAGGATCAGAACTCGTTTGGTGTATTTCACTTGCAGTTTGGTTTTCTTGTTCATTATTGGGTATTAATAGAACGGCTTCTGGAATTTTAACTTCTTCTTTCATTTCCTTTTTTTTTGTCTGTATTTTTTTGCTGCTTCTTTCCACTTCTTTCTTTTTGCCCTTTGCTCTCTTTCTGATAATTCTTTAATTGAACGTACTGATCTAGCTTCTTTTCTTTTTTGATATCGAGCTCTTTCTTTTTCCTTTACTACTTCATAAGCTTCAGGATCTGCTTTGACTTCAGCATATCTCCTGCGTTTGTAATCAGCTAAATTTGAATCCTTTTTTTTTCGCTTATTCATGGTTATCAACCTGAAATATGTAAAAAAAAAACTACGAAAAATACATAAATGCTACATAAATGCATAGGTTATTGGAAAAGTCCATTACTAACAAAAATAAATTTAAAATTTTGGTAATTAACGATTTATTAATTTAAACAAAATTGTAAACATAATATAATTATTATAATACAGTAAGTATATTATGTAAAAAGTAACATCGTGGTGAAAAAAGTCAAAATTATGTAAAAAATAAATAAAATTATGTAGCTTTATTCCAAAGCTTTTCTAAAAAACATAAATCTGTGATAATTTTAACAAAAAAAAAATATACTTTGCATATGTAAGTCATTGCCAGGAATGATAAGTCATTACCAGGTTTTTATGATTTACTGGTAATGATTCACTCGGTAATGACGTTTGCTCAAATTATAACCCAAAAGTATTTTATTTTAAAACGAGGGTAGTTGAAAAAAAAAAGGTACGAAGATGCATCTATTGCGAATGTTCTAATTTTAACAGAATAATTCTAGAGAATTCACTTACCTTGAAAATTTAATATCTGGGAATGACGCAAATTATGACAAATCGTCTTCTTGTGTTTTCTGAGCAATTTTTTTTTCAAAATCCTTTTCTTAATATCCTGCGCACTCACTGACCGGCTAGAAGAAACTGAGCTGTGGGTGGGGGATTAACTGTCTCGGCAAAAAGTTACCCACATAAAAAAATAAAATCGGTATGACGCACTTTCCTGGCGATGACGATAAAAACGTGACAATTTTTATTTTATTTTTAATATCCTAATATATAAATTCCCAGCATTTACAACTTAATTTTCCAACTGCACTTACTTTCAAAATAATTAACTAACCTTCGAAAACGCACTACGAATACTGTGTTTTTATTAAATGATTTATTTTTGACAAGTCATAAATTTTTCCAGCTACTGGAGATGATTTTTGCATCAAATATAAAATAATTGAACAAAAAATTTACAGCTTTTGGTATTTTTGATATAGACTACTTAAAAGTCATTGCCTAATATAGTCTAATAAAAAATATCATAAAATAATGACAATCTGGGAATTTTTTAACTGCGAGAACGTCTGGAGAATCAAATTCAGTAGATTTACCCGCCAACAGCTCGACGATCAACGGGCAGTTTTTGAAAAGAGAGCCGGTGCTTAAATAGGGGAACAACCGGCCGACTCGGGGATTATTTTCCTGAATTTCGTGCAGTTCGGAACTACTGCTTGTGCTTGTATCATTTGTACAAAAATGTTGTAACTGTGTTTAAATTAATTACTTTCTTTTATAGCTTTGTATTAGAGTCAGTCAGTGTACTAATATTAAATTAATTTACTTGAAAATAACTGTGTTATATTCACTTATTCACTCACACTAGGTACTTTAATAATGTACTAATTACGATTATTATTTAACGTTAGCTCTGGAACCACAACTTTTGTTACCCGCTTAAAAAATAAACTTTAACCGTACAACGTTGCTGGGGGTCAAGTTTATTAACTAAATTCGATCGACTTGTTATTGGCATCGACTCGTAATTGTCTTGTTAGCGACTTCGTAAACCATTTCTGTTTTATTTGGACGTGTAACAGAAATTGCCTTTGTTTAAGCGCAAAG
Source organism: Euspilapteryx auroguttella (assembly GCA_951802225.1). Taxonomy (NCBI): domain Eukaryota; kingdom Metazoa; phylum Arthropoda; class Insecta; order Lepidoptera; family Gracillariidae; genus Euspilapteryx; species Euspilapteryx auroguttella. The sequence continues at coordinate 8,322,337 of OX637644.1, read as the reverse complement.
GTTAACGAGGTCGCTTACAATACAATTACTAGTCGATCGATTTTAGTTAAGATAATGAAGTAAGTACCCACCTCGGCTCAGGTTTCTTAATTAAATTCGATAGAATTGTATTTGTATTGTAAGTGATTTCGTTAACCATTGCTGTTTTCTTTGGGCGTGTAAAAGAAATTACCTTTGTTAAATCGGCAATGGTTAACGAAGTCGCTTACAATGCAATTACAAGTAGATCGAATTTAGTGAAGAGAATTACCCCTCCTGTGCTTAATACACCCTATTATCTTTGAGTGCCAAGTATCTAATTAATTTAATAAATTATTTAATTTATTGTAGGTACCTAATGAATTCATAAAAACTACTAAAATATCAGCTTTCATTCGCGTTCTTTGGGGGAGGCCTATGTCCAGCAGTGGACGTCATTCGGCTAAAATGTGTGACATAAAATTTTTTGGTTATCGGTGTTTTAACATTTTTAATATTTGAAGCATTACGTAAGCGCCCGCCCGCCGCTTCGTCTACCAGGAGCTAATGAAAAAAAAGATCATCTTTGTTTTGACGAGTGTTAGGCGAGACCACGCCCCCCGTAAGGTCAACATCGGGTTCAAGTCGTAGTCAGAGGTTGTTCACCGTACCAGACGCTCAGCTGGTGGCTTCTGCTAGTGCTTGCAAAAGTTAAAATAATTTTTAGTTTTGTATGAAAGTACAAACATTTCAACGCTTAAGTTTCCAAGTATTTTAACCAGCAGGATTACTTAATTATATGCTAACTAACATCCCCTTTAATTTGTTACCGCCATGTCAGAAACACCCTGTATATGGACGACATAAAACTCTATGCAACTAAACCTGATAACTTAGATCTATTAGCGAATCTTACAGAACAAATTTCTAAAGATATCGATCATGGAAATGCCAATTGTCGTAAGGGACAAAGCACGACTTTTCAGGAGAGCCAAAAAACAATTTTTTTTTTACAAATCCATTTGTAACTTTTGATTTCCTTGATTTACAGCGATCAATAAAAAGAAGACCAGTGCTAATTTTTGAAGATCTTTTCAATGGTTTTAGTTTGAATACGCTAAAACTAATGGTTTAGAAGATTTTGTCCCTTACACCCTACCAATTTTAGCAACATTGTCCCTTACACTGGGCTATTTTTCAACATTTTCCCTTACGACCTATTCATTTTTGTTAACTTTATAAAATAATTGGTCGTAAGTCCCACATGTGTTATTCCAATGTAGTCGTATGTCGATTATTATATTTAATTTTAAAATTATTATGTAAAATTAGAAGGGCGTAAAGGAAATAAAAGAACAACAAGTGTGTTGTTATTAGTACTGATGAAACTAAAAAAAAATAACTTATTGTTTTTAAAGTCTTAAATGTTATTATTTAGTTATCCTTGTGGAACAATATGATAAAATTCATATAATATGAAGTACAAACATTAAAGTTTTAATAATTATTTTTAAAAATGTCTGAAAAAATTGAATTATGTACATAATTTTTATAAAAATAACAGATACCTAGAAAATCTAATACAGCCCTCGTAAGATTTAAACGAAAATAAGTTATAAAACTTTAATTTCTACAGTAAAATCAATACTTTTAAGAAGATAGGTAAGTAATAATTGGTTTATAGCACAAGTTTAAAGTTAATTAGCTTTTAACACGTTAAATGAATGAATTCTTTAGTTAGATCAATTAAAAAACCAAAAGACTTACATTAAAAAGTTATATTTGTTATGGTTAGTATGTAACGTTAACCAAACACAAAAACAATTTGGGCCGTGTGGTAGCGGCATAAAATACCACCACCCCATCTCCCATATATATATAGATAAAGGTGACTAAAAGGGAAAAACTGAAGCACTGGCAGGAGCAGTCCATCGATGATCCTACAACAGCTTAGTACAACAGCCATTCTGCAATTTCCAACCTGCCTGGCAAGTGTGATATGACAATATTGACATACCCACTCATATGAGGTTAACGCCATATAGGTTGTAGCCATGAGGCTAAAACTAACGTTTTGGCCTAGTTTGCGCTTTGGTAGGGGTTAGGAAAATGCGGGGCAAGAAGTCCTAACTAATTGTAATCCCGGGACAACAACGCTACCATAAACTTCCTCTTACCCTGGCAACATACAAGTTGCCCATGATAATATAGAGAGAGCTGACGAGAAGCTAGTGAAACTAGAGAAGGAATTGAGTTGGTAACGGTCGGACATTGTTGTTGAGGAGGGAGAACAACAATTCCAGGGAGGTTTTGGGTTCATAGTGCACAAGTCCCTTCACTACGTTGTAAATACCGATAGAATGACGGCAAGGGTAGCGTGTCTTGAACTTCGATGAACCTAGCAGTATTTGTTAAAGGTTATACAAGTATACGCTCATACATCGACGCAGTCCAACGAAAAAGTGGAGACTATGTATCCCGTGCCATGCATAGCTCAAAAACTTACTTCACAGTTGACGTAGGGGATTTACATGCAAAACGGTTCAATTCTAATATCAGCGACGCATAACGCTAAAAGCGTGAAACAGAAGTCTGGTAGTACCTGGTCTGCAGAAAAGGCCATAAATCTAGCTAGCTGAAGAACTTACTTCTAAGCCACCTTTATAAACTATTGGTGACTTAATAAACTCACGCGCAGGTTGGATGACTTCCGCCCTCCGAATAAGCTGTTTCCCGTAAAGGAAATCACATAAATGCTATAAGACAGTTAATATAGAAGTCGAAAAAGTATGATCTGCCTTATTGTATAGCACTATGGACAATCCTTTGGTGCTGGGAAGTACTGCAATATGTTATGTGGTGCCAAGTGGACTATTGGTATATGAAAGTGTTTGTAAAAAAACGCCACTATGTCAGCTGGACTACAGGATCAGAGCTCGAAGGCTGCTGAGGACTGCATCTGGGTTCAGAAAGGGGTATGTTATATCCCCAAAACTGTATACTGCAGCCGCTGTGCACTCAAATATGTCTTTAAAACTCGGGACAGGAATGAACTAAGCATAAACATAAATTATGAGTTGGTCAGTTGGTATCTTTTACTATAGAGTCAAATTTAAACTCGCCGTTACCTTTAACTTAAGGAATACAACATATTTTAGTGCTAGAAATCAATGCAAATTGACATTTCACATTGTACCCACACATAAAAAGTTATATTTTGATTGGTTGATAAAATTGATCAATGAATGGGTACTTTTTAAACATTATTTTTAAATAATTACATAAAAAATAATAAGTATAATTTATTTTTTTAATAAATATAAAATTAAGTAACGACCCTTACGACCTTGAGCTTAAGATACTGCAACTATTTTTTTTACGTCGTAAAGGACATATTGACAAAAACATAAAAAAATCATCAAGAATATTTTAATTTATTGGCCCTTACGCCAAAGTGAAAAAATTAAATGTTCCATAAAGCATTTTTTTTTAATAAATTTCTGAGTTAGGCCCAAAAAAAGTCAGGTCGTAAGGGACATTTTTTGGAAGCTAGAGAGGTTTCAAATATACCATTCGATAGAGCGTGAAAAACTGAGTATAATGGCATCAAAAACGAAATTTCGAAAAATGTCCCTTACGACAATTGGCATTTCCATGATCGATATATTCATGGAATTTGGAGTAGATAAATGTAAAATTAATTCTATAAAGCAAGGACACATTCATGGACACCATTACCGATAAGAAACTGGCGACTGTATGCAGTCATTAGACGAAACCAAAACTTATAAATATTTAGGATATAATCAATCTATTGAAATAGAAAGTAAAGCAATCAAATCTAAACTTACAAAAGAATTTAAACACCGTTGAAACACTTAACTGAAATCCCAGCTGAACTCACGCAACATTATTAAAGCTATTAACACATACGCTATTCCTATTTTAACATACTCTTTTGGCATTATAAAGTGCTCAAAAACAGATCTTTTAAAACTGCAAAGAATAATTAACACAACAATGACAACATAGAAAGCACCATCCTATATCCTGCTCGTTTGTTTGATTGACGGAGGACGCGAACTAATTGAAATAATGAATCTACACAACAAACAAATAACGAATTTAAGGCAATACTTTCACAAAGATCTGAAAACTCCTATCTACACAAAGCCATCTCCGAAAATGACAACCGACTAACACCTCGAATATGTGCGATAATGTGCGATATCACCGTCCAACCTAATGAGAAACAGACCGACAGACTACAAAAAATTACGGAATGGGACAGCAAAGTATTGCATGGAAGACATCGCAAAGATCTATGCCAACCACACGTTGATGAAGAAGCTTCAAACGCTTGGTTAAATAATAATAATAACTGTTTATTTTCAGACAACAAGGTCCATAGTTGTTAGTAAAAGACTTAAAACAAATAATTTAAAAGCTATGTTAGATGAAAACTTAAGTTTAAAATATAAATAAAATAAATTAAAACAATTGCTTATGTACAACACACGAGATTATTTCTTGTTGGGCATAGAGAATATTTTTTTGATCCAGTGCCCAAGCAAGGGATTGTCCAGTTTCGCCGCAAATATTCGCAGTAGGCTGTTGTTAGAAAACTGTAGCCTCATCCTTGTGGAGTTCGCTCGTTTTCTGATTACAGCGAAAAAATCGTCCACACGAGCCACCGCGAACATTTGCGACGCACTACAATAGCGAGGCTTCTTCAGAAGAATCCTCATAGCATCATTATACTGGACGCGCAGGGCGCTGTATGTACTCTGCTTGTAAGAAGCCCATAGACTGCAGGTGTAGAATGATTGACAGAAGGCTCTGAAAAGGGTCAACTTAACTTCTGTGCTACACCTAGCAAATCTACGAGCTACCATATTACAGCGCACAGACAGCGCCCTACGCTCCCGCTCTATATCCTCATCATCAGACAGATTCTCAGTAAGTATGTGACCCAAATATTTAAAACGTCTTACTCTCTTAAGCTCTACATCGCACAGTTTAATAGGGGGCACACTCTTAAAGCAGGGCCAGCCTTTCCCAGAAACAGAGGGTTTTATGATAGCTATTCAAGACCAAATAATATAAACGCGCAATTATCAGAAACATATAATGAAAATCAAGAATTTACCTACTGATTTATGCCGACAGTGTAGGAGCTGCTCAGAGACAATACAGCACATAACAGGGGCATGCAAAATGATTGTTCAAACTTCATATTAACATAGGCATGACCAAGTTGCAAATATCATACATCAAAAACTGGCGCAACATTATCAACTCATCACTGAACCTCCTGTCCCGTACTATACCCAACACAATTTTAGAAAATACTACACACAAATTATACTATGACCGAGCAATCCTTACAGACAAAACAATGCATTTTAAGGCTTGGTGCTTCAAAAATTTGTGTTTTTGAGATTTTTTTTAACAATCTGAGACATACAAAATTGATGTCTTCATTCTGAAAAAAATATATGTGTTAGTTAAGGATCTAATCTAGTCATCATACTAAAGGGAAACAGGATCTAATTAATTTTAGTTGATAGAAAAAAATCTCAAAGTTACCCCTTTTTGTTTCGTTTTTTTCATTTTATTTTTAAACCGCTGATTGTTTTTATTTGATTTTTGGGATTAAAATTGCTGACCTTAAATTTTAGACATACTACTATAGTAAGAATTTTTAAGTTTAACGAAAAGACAAAAAACCAGCAAAAACTAAAAAAAAACATCGTTTTCGCGCGGTCCGATGACCGATGCCATGCCGCGCCGCTCCCTACCCCGTCAGTACCCTTGGTGATTTACCTTCTCTCTGTACCCTTGTGGCCACGGCCGAGGCCGGTTCTGTGTCAAATTTTTGTTTTCGCATTTCGTTTTATTTTTATTCAAATGTAAACAAATTTTGACAACAGATGTCAAAACAATGAACCATAACATCTGATTAGGATCTGTATGGAGCTGAAAGAAACCAATTTTGATACCGATATTACATTTATAAAACCGTCGCATTACAAACTTACCTTTTTTATTCCCACAAATAAAACTTAAATCATAGGGTACTTATATAGTTATATCATATCTTTGTTAGTTCTGTGGCGCCGATAACACAATATTAATATTACATTAGCACAATATTACGTGGTATACTTACTCAAATTACTTTAAGAAGGCAATTATTTATGTCTTAATAGAAAATGATTCCTTTTTATTTAACGCTTTTCGGTTTTTTCGGCTGTTTAATTTTTTGATGAAAAGATTTAATTTTTTGCTTTTCAGTTTAATTTTAAGGAATTCCCCCCCCCCCCTCACTTCAAGGTTCACCTTCACCTCAAATCACCCTCCAAACGCTGGTCTCACACCCCTGAAGGTGGTCAGACGACCTGGTAAAGGTTGCGGCCTATGTCCAGCAGTGGACGCTATCGTGTGAGATCGGCTGCTTAAAATCAAAACCTAGTAACTCGTTTAACAAAAATGTTCAGGAGAGCCAAAAAACGGGTCGACCACTTTAATTCGTTGCCCCGAAGAAACCAGACGCAATAGCGATTTCGGTGTTTGACCAAAAGTTTGACTATATTGTTGACTATAGTCACACTTAAATCGATCCCACTATTTTTTTTTTTTAATTTACCCAAATATGACAATGAAAACAATTTCAAAACATGGTATTTCACACTTAGTTAATTAACTAAGTGTGAAATACTATGTTTTGAAATACAATCTCTGAGTTAATTCTCTACTTTTTAAAGCATTTTATATTTTTAGTTGTACGTTTCGAATGAAAAATGTTATTTTTTGAAGTGCATTCATTTAAAAGTTATACAAATGATTTATTTGTGGAAGAATTAAGTTTTGTTTACGATTTGGTTACGACTCGTGGTTAATTCAGCCAAATTTGTATACTGTTTTTGTAACTTACTAAATTCCATCAAAATTTGATTGATTTTATAATCGGCGCCAAATTCAAAACATAGTAAGTCAGCTTTCAAATTCATAACCTAGTAAGTCGGTTGAGTTGCTAGGTTTTTTTATTTGTAATCCGACATGCGCTTTGTTAAGAATATGTACTTCATGGAAATTTCAATAACTTTTCCAAATTGGGTAGACTTGCTAAATTTTATTTTTAAAATTACGTAAGAAACTGGGTGTTTTAAGGTTCATATCAAATCTATACCGCCTAGTAAGTCGAAAAATGACAAAAACGGTTTTTTTTGCAAAAACACCAGTTACTAGGTTTTGAATTTGGGCAGCCGAGATGATGATGATGATTATTATTATACGAGCTTTCCCGGCTTACTTCGTTACGCCATAGAATATAAGATACTACAAAATACTTGGCTCTATAGACTATGTTCTTTTGCCCGCCCAGAATAGCCGAATAAAAAACAAACAACAACAACAAACCACCTTTCAAATTATGTAAACAATGGATAAAATATTGCACCTTCGGTTACATTATTTGAGTTTAGGTAAGGTTCCCTAATTTTTTTGAAAATCTAATATAGCCTATGACACTCGGGGTTAATGTAGCTTCCTACCAGTGAAAGAATTTTTCAAATCGGTTCAGTATTTCCGGAGCCTATTCGTTACAAACAAACAAACAAACAAACAAACAAACAAATCTTTCCTCTTTATAATATTGGTATAGATTAGTCGGCGAGGCGCTTCTCCAGAAGTCCCCCAGAGTCCTCCAGAAGAAGGCAGGTGGTGGGGCGAGTGTTGAAAATTTTGCGGTTTTTGTAATCCAATCGTCGTAGGTCGCCAATTTAGAGAACTCCTATGTCCGCCCGCCTGCAGTAGAAATAACTCCAGAGGTTGAAAAAGGGATGATATATTTACACATGGTTAGGTACACTATTTACAAGAAAATGAATGCATGTTAATGTGTACAGCGGCTGAGATGTACTGCCTAGTTAACAAAAGTCTTTTTGAAAGGTAACAATGTCAATTTTAAAATCTTCTTCTATAAATTAAAAAGTAACAGTATCAAAAATTAGTTTGGTTACAAAAAGGTTGGAGGAAAGGCACAATTTACTTTTTTATAAAAAATATATATACTTATGCGAGCAGTTCTCATGTAAATTACAATATGGCAATACAATCTGTGAGTGAATAGAAAAGGCATCCATATTTTATCCAGCCTTAGGCCGCATTTGCAGGCCGCACGCAGGGCGTTGCGCGAGGCGTCGTGCGGGGCGTGCTGCGCCCAAATCAAATGTATAGCAATAGTATGAGACCGTTTACGGAGACGCGCATAGGCCTATGTTCGATATCGTATAAGGAAACGCGTCGGCTCCCGCGGCGGCGCCCGCAGCGGCGGCGCCCGTGGTGGCGCCCGCGTCGGAGCCCACACGACATCCCGCACAACACGCCGCGTCTTCGTAAAGGAAGCCTTAGAGTGTGATTTTAGTTCCAAATAAAAAAAGTTATCAACTCAAACTATATCGTTATTTGTTTAAAATTAAAACAACCAGTGGTGTTTTATTTATATTGAGAAAACACTACAAAAAGGGTTTACTTTGATATTTATTTCTACAGAGTGAAATTCATTACATCTTGTTACTTTTTAATAACTTGTCTAAACTAAATCCTACATCTATATTTTTCAGAATTAAGAAATCTGTTTTATATTTCTCAGATGGTTTAAAAAAAACTCGTTATTACAAATACCTTACCTAAACGCAAATTCTTGTTAGCTGAAACGAAAATCGGAAAGAAAAATTGTGCGGTAGGTATAAACATCTCGATTTAACTTCGGCTTGTATGAAAAGTAATAAAATTTAAAACTGCCGCGACATTTCGCATTTCGACGCGCGCATGTCACAGCTGCGAGGGTGGGGGACCCTCATACCTAATTAGGTAAGAAGCTTTAAAGTACAGGTCCTTAATAGACCAGACAATGTTGTCTATACCAATATTATAAAGAGGAAAGATTTGTTTGTTTGTTTGTTTGTAACGAATAGGCTCCGGAAATACTGAACCGATTTGAAAAATTCTTTCACTGACAGGAAGCTACATTAACCCCGAGTGTCATAGGCTATTTTAGATTTTCAAAAAAATTAGGGATCCTTACCTAAACTCAAATAATGTAACCCAAGGTGCAATATTTTTTCCGTTGTTTACATATTTTGACAGGTGGTTTGTTGTTTGTTTTTTATTCGGCCATTCTGGGCAGTCAAAAGAACATAGTCTATAGAGCCAAGTCTTTTGTAGTATCTTATATTCTATGGCGTAACGAAGTATAAGCCGGGGAAGCTCGTAATTGATAAAATTAACAAAACCGCACAAATAATTGATATCGCTATACCAAACAAGCATAACTTACAAACTAACATATCCGAAAAAATACATAAATATCTTGATTTGAAGGACGAAATTACTCGAATGTAGAAACTCAAGAAAGTAAACATAGTCCCAATTGTTCTTTCTACTACAGGAGTTATTCCAAAACAGTTGCACATATCCATCAAAACACTCGACTTACACCCCAAAACATACATAACCCTCCAGAAAGAAAAGATCTGGAATTTTAATATAACGTTTTTGAGGATATAACAAAGTTTTTTATAATTGAGAAACACTTGTGGAATCAAAAAACTACGATACATTATTTCGTCAAAGTTTTTTTTTCCAAAAAACGGGAATAGCTAGTTCTTCGAAATTACTAACTAGTTTTTGTTGAAACTACATAGGAATAATGATAATAAAGTAAATCAAATTCTGGTAATTTAAATTAGATTTAAAAGTAATAGTTAAAAATATATTTAATATTTATTACTTTTTCGAATAAAATGTAGTAACCGATGTGGGCGACTGACATATGACTGTCCTTTTCCCTCAGTATGTTTGAGGGAAAAGGACAAGATTTAATCCTCGGTCGTTTGATTTATTTCTCGTATATCGTCTTAAGGATCTAATCTAGTCATGTTACGAAAGGAAAATAAGATCTAATGAAATTTAACTTGATAGAAAAAAAATCTCAAAATAACCCCTTTTTGTACCGTTTTATCAATTTTATTTTTAAACCACTGATTGTTTTGGTGTGAAAAATTGTGCGGTAAGTATAAACATCTCGATATAACTTCGGCTAGTATGAAAAGTAATAAAATTAAAAACTGCCGCGACATTTCGCATTTCGACGATGTCACAGCTGCGAGGCGTCCTCCACCTCATACCTAATTAGGTAAGTAGCTTCGAACTACATGGTCTTAATACGTCAAATAGGTAATTCAAGTACAGGGTAATCAATCCATTGATTCACACTTGCCTTAGGCCCGTGCGTTTCGATATAACCGGCTATGTGCTAACAATAACCGTGAGAAAAAAAAGAACAGAGTATAATAATAATAAAAAAAAGTATTGCCTTTACTTTTTTTTTAAAAGTGGGTCAAATATAGATGAGATATTATTTAAAATACTTAAAGAATACTAGGTAGGTACCAAGATTTTATGCACTAGGGAGCACTTTTAAAAAAAAGCCTTACTTGAGATTTTTTTTTTTTCTAGAGTGGCGCCACTGTTCGCGTAAAAGCTACCTAAATAACTAACAAAATAATTAAATGTTGACTTTATTTAAAAAAAGGGGTAAACTGAAATCTTAAATTAAAAGGTAAAAGCGAAGGGTCTTTTCGGTAAGAAGTTGATAATTTCTGAAGTAATAGACGTAGAGAAATAAATCTAGTACCAATTTGGAGAACAACTCAAAGCTAACAATAAAACACAAAAAAAAAAAAGTTTCTGCATTTTTTTGTGGTATTTTTGAAAAATCGTAATAAAAGGCACAAAAAAAAATTTTTGGGCCTTTTAATATTATTATTTTGGTAAGTAACTTTGAAAAATCGCAAAAATTGCAAAAAATAATTATTTTGTTTTTGGTAAAAAAGTAAAGGCAATATACTTACTTGGTTATTTTGTAAGTAACTTAGGTATCCTAACTACTTAGCCTTCGATCAAGACCCTAATGAAGCTTATGTGAGCCTCAGATCTTTAACTGTAAATTTAAAAGTAGGCGGGGTCGACTTTTGCAAAAAAAAACATCATACAGCGACCCTCCATATGGGGTGTTTTCGACAATGAAATTGATTATAGAATACACCCTTAAAATATGTTATAACTTCCCCAGACACACTGTATAGTAACTTTAGAAACTTACTTACCCCATTCATATTTTTTAGATTCGTAAACTTATTCCTTGGTGCCAAAGATAACCAGAACCACTACACAAATTAGACATATTTTTAAGTGTCGTTTCATCTCACTGGCCATAACAAATAAAAGTTTTTCCCGCGGAAAAGCGGCCGGCCAACCATGCTTCACATCCGCCCGTCGCGTGTCTTTTGCCTGGAATCGGCAACGAACGACTGACCGACTACATGGGTAACTGACTAGCAGCTCGCATCTCGCAGCCGCAGCCTTTGTTGTATGAAAACTACATAGATGTATATATATAACCCAAAGCCTGTCTCTCTTGTCTCCCTCTTTCAACCTTCATAAAATTGTTCCTTGTAGCATCATTTCCATTCTTTACATGGCCAGAACGTAATATTACTTTACTACTCTGAGGCCAGAACGCAAAGGTATGAAACTTATCTCGTATAGATTGGAAATAACCTAACGGTTTTTAACCAACGAAAATAAAAACTTATTATCAAAAAACTAGCTGACCCGGCAAACTCCGTATCGCCTTAGATAATAAGTTGACTCGATTATTATTGGACTAATTATTCTAATTGGTATTGATACTATATTTATTAAAGTACCTTATCAATCTATTAAGAAAAAAAACGCATTAAAATCCGTTGCGTAGCTCGTAGTTTTAAAGATTTATGCATAATACTCCCTACCCACTTAAAACTTTGCTGTATGGACTTTGCTATTTTGCCCGTCCAGAATGGAAGAATTTAAAAACAACGTCAAATCAATCTTTTGATAGAGGATAGAGCTAAATGTATGGAACAGTAATGGAACATTAAAAAAAGACAATGAAATTGTTGTTTTTACTAACTTCCCCTCAATCATCAATCAATATATATAAAACTCTTCCGTTACTGACTGACTGACTGACTGACTGACAGACAACGCAGAGCCGAAACTACTGGGCGCAGCGGGCTGAAATTTTGCATGAAGGTTCCTTAGGGAGTGTAGGTGAGCACTAAGAAGGGATTTCCCGAAATTCCCACGGTAACGGGAAAACGGGAATTTAGTGTTTATGAGAAATCTGCGCGGGGAAAACCGCGGGCCTGAAAATTCACAGTTAAAGATCTAAGTAACTTTGAAAAATCGCAAAAATTGCAAAAAAAAAGTAAATGCAATACTTGGTTATTTTGTTAGTAACTTAGGTATCCTAACTACTTAGCCTTCGATCAAGACCCTAATGAAGCTTCGGTGAGCCTCAGATCTTTAACTGTAAATTTAAAAGTGGCGGGGTCGACTTTTGCAAAAAAAAGACATTATACTTTGGGGGAGGGGCTGCGACCCCCCATATAGGGTGTTTTCGTCGATAAAATTGATCATAGAATACACCCTTAAAATTATGTTATAACTTCCCCGGAAACACTGTATATAAATGAATCGCGGTTCGTTAGTCTCGCTAAAACTCGAGAATGGCCGGGCCGATTAAACTGATTTTGATTTTGAAATGTTCGTAGTACCTAGTCCAGGGAAATGCGAAGGTTCTTTTTGGTAGTTGATAATTTCTGAAGTAATAGACGTAGAGAAATAAATCTAATACCAATTTGGAGAACAACTGAAAAGCTAACAATAAAACACAAAAAAAAAAAAAAAAAACTAACTGCATTTTTTTGTGGAAACTTTGAAAAACCGTAAAAAATTCACAAAAAAAAAATTTTTTTTTGGTTTATCATCTTTAAAAAAAAGTAAAAGCAATACTTGGTTATTTTGTTAGTAACTTAGGTAGCCTAACCTACTTACGGCTCTACCACAAAAAGAGTTAAACCTGGTCTAAATCACTAGACTAGGTTTAAATCACTATTTCTTCATACAAATTTGCGATTTAGACCGGTCTAACTTTTTTGTGGTAACAGGGTTAGCCTTCGATCAAGACCTTAATGAAGGTTCTGTGAACCTTAGATCTTTAACTGTGAATTTAAAAGTAGGCGGGGTCGACTTTTGCAAAAAAAAATTAAAAACATCATACTGAGGGCGGGGTGAGGCTGCGACCCCCCATATGGGGTGTTTTCATCGAAGAAATTGATCATAGAATACACCCTTAAAATTATGTTATAACTTCCCCGGACACACTTTATACATTGACCGACTGGTTTATATAGCAGATTTTGGTTTTGAAATGTTCTAGGTACACGGCGACGACGTTACCACAGTTATGCCGGAGATTCTAATAGCTGAAAACTAAGTGAGTAATAAAGGAAGGCGCTAGCAGCGGTTTCCAACCTCTCTGGAATGTCCCTCGAAAACCTCTGGGTTAGCTTACGTGTGACGAGCATTAAAATGTGAGACCAATCGCATTTCAATGGGTTTCTGTCGGAACTAGCAGCGGTTTCCAACCTCTCTGTTCGGAACGTAGGAAAACCAAGAAATGGAAATATTACTACGAAAATATTACTTGTTTATTACTTACTTACTTTTATTACTTATAATTATTATTTATTATTAAATTAATACTGAAGATTTGGCTGTATGGACTAAGTTCCTTTGCCTGCCTAGAATGGCGAACCTGTTTCCTTTCTCTGAGGGCGAACTGGCGAATTAAAAATAATATCGGGCTTTTGTTTATCAGTTTATTTTAGTTTTCCGTGGCTATTATTGTGCTAGTGTGGTGGAATTAGTGTAATAATGTGCCCTATATGGAGAACTGTCTAGTAAAGTGAGAAATAAAGGAAGGCGCTCCCGAACAATTCTGATCGATGTCCCGCGAAAAAGTAATAATAATAACACATCACACTCAGAGCCCCTAACTAGTAAGAACCTGTATCTAGGGTGCCCGAAACATACAGAGACGAACATTACACCCAGACCAAAAAAAAAAAAGATATTCATCATATCAATATTCGCCCCGCCCTGGAATCGAACCCGAGTGCACACGCTTACTCAGTCCACATCACTGCCAACTGAGCCACGGAGAAGTCCGTGTGAACCTCAGAGTAAACCGCCGCTTGTGAACTAGGTCAGAGAGAAGGTAAATCACTTGAACTAGGTGTGAACTGTGAACATTGAAATGTGAGACCACCCTCGCATTTCAATGGGTTAGGACCACAGACCAACTCGAGATACTACGTATACGGTTAGGTTAGGATAGGATAGGAACCTAGGTTAGGAAAAAGAAAAACAAAGAATTCTACTAAAGAAGACTTGATTACTAAGAAATAAACTACTGAAGACTTGGCTGTATGGACTAAGTTCCTTTGCCTGCCCAGAATGGGCGAATTTGAAAACAACAAATGATGACATCATTAATTTTTTTTTTGTTTTGGTTGTTAGAACAGAACAAAATTATGTCTCAGACTTTAGAATTTTATTTCAAGTCCTAGGTAAATAAAAATAAATTGCTACATTTTGTTTGGTTTGGTTGGATGGGTCTGGGTCTGGTGCATGTCTGGTGGCTGTGCGCGTGCGTTAGGCTACGAACGCACAGGCGGTTTTTTGCCGCGCGGATTTTATGTAACATACTGAATCCTATGGAAGTGTGCGCACCAGCGGATAAAAAACCGCGCGGTTAAAAATCCGCTGTCGCGGTTTTATTTCCGCGCGGCTAAAAATTCGCCTGTACCTTCGTGGCCTATGAATAAGGTTGAAAATGAAATAACAACCTTTCCAACCGCGCGGAAATAAAACCGCAACAGCGGATTTTTATCCGCGCGGCAACAAACCGCGCGGATAAAAATCCGCCTGTGCGTTCGAAGCCTTAAGGCTACGAACGCACAGGCGGTTTTTTGCCGCGCGGATTTTATGTAACATACTGAATCCTATGGAAGTGTGCGCACCAGCGGATAAAAAACCGCGCGGTTAAAAATCCGCTGTCGCGGTTTTATTTCCGCGCGGCTAAAAATTCGCCTGTACCTTCCTGGCCTATGAATAAGGTTGAAAATGAAATAACAACCTTTCCAACCGCGCGGAAATAAAACCGCAGCAGCGGATTTTTATCCGCGCGGTTTGTTGCCGCGCGGATAAAAATCCGCCTGTGCGTTCGTAGCCTAAAGAGCGCATGCGTCTGATAAATTTTCCGCCATATTGTTATGACGCATGCATGATCACGATCTGTCTCCGCCAGTGACGAGTCTTCTTACAGTTGACGTGGCTACTACGTACCATCCCGTTCGCCCATTCCGGACGCAGCATTGACGGTGACGAGGAATACGTAACTGGTGAGTGCTCGGAAGACGAAACTTTTAACCTGTCACGGTGGGAAATCATTGAGGTCGCAAATCCCAAGCGATGGCTACCGTCTGGGAACGCTCACACACAGTGTAACAGGCAAATCCTTATTGGAAAATATAATGTTGAGCAAATATAGCGACACGCAATAGCAAATAATAAGATGGTGTATAGATTTTACAAAAAACCATACACCTAAGGTTTTCTATCAGCATGAATTCTAAGGACCAGAGTATCTACCTACTATTTATTAAGTTAGTCAATTGGGAATCAGGTTTAAACAATAAGTGGGTGAAGCAATCAAAACATAGACAGTTGACCTTGAATATTTTAGGTAGCCTTTGGTGGCATGGACGGAATGGTGGAAGAGAATGGTACAGCAAGTAGTGCAGCTACGGTGGATTCTCTAGCAGGCACAAGTTCCTCGGCAGCTCCAGCTAATTCACATATGGTGGCGCCTGCAAGTATTGTGCAATTGACATTACCAACACAGGCTCCTTCAGCACAGGTGCCATATCTTATTAGTAAACATTTGTATTTGATACCTTTGATTACAATTATTTTACTGCATCTAGAATTCCTAGAATAAAGTAGCTTAGAGTTTTTCTTGCATATTAACAATGTTGTGTACTTACCTAGTATTAAATATAAATAATAATTGATGAATTTACAATGTACAGGTTCAATCTGTCATCCAGCCTAATCAACAGTCTGTTATACAAACACCATCCAGCATTCAGTCTGTACAGCTGCCCAAAGGGAATGTCATCCTTGTTAGTAAACCAAGTTCTGTTATCCACACTACACAAGGGAATTTGCAAACATTGCAGGTATGTGTAGATTTGTTTTTATTCATTACTGGCTGATCCAACAAATTTTGTATCACCTTTCAAAATCATTTAAATTGGATGATGATGATAACTCCTCGGGGAGCATAGGGCCTCAACAGTCTTCCTCCAGACTTCTCTGTCGTGCGCTCTTTCTTTGGCGTCGGTCCAGGTCATCCCTGCTGCCCTGAGTTCTGTCATGATAGAACGCTTCCAGGTTTCAGGGGGACGACCCTGTCTTCTTCGGCCGCCAGTAGGGTTCCATTCTAAGGCTACTCTGCTGATGTTTGCTTCAGATCTTCTAAGGCAGTGGCCTTAAATTGGCCCAGCAGTTAAAGAGTTTTAGTTAGACAAACATTGCTCTACAGGTACCTACTTATATCTCCCTACAAGCTTTTATCACACTAATATTATTTAAATGCAAAAGTGTGTGAGAGCATATGTTTGTTACTTCTTCACATCTAAACGGCTGGAAAGATTTAAATTAAATTTGGTACAAAGTTAGCTGACACCCTAGATTAACACATAGGCTATTGACTTTCCCTAATAAACTGCGGGTAACATACCACAGGGCACATAGCTAGTATTTTATTAATGATGTTGTAAGTCGGTAGTAGGGCATGAATACTGGAATCTCGGAATATCGTAATATCAGATAATAAGATTAAATTTAAGTTATTGTAAGAAAGAGCGTTCTCCCCTAACACAGGTTATATACTTAAAAGGGGAGTTCTACTAAATGTTATGAAAACTTTGAAAAATAAACTTTATTTATTATTATTATGTTTCTCAATACTCTTCGGTATCACGGGATGGAGCCCGGTCCTTTGAGAGGCGTGCGAGGGGACGAATCCAACTCGTAGAGGCCCTTTCAAGAGTTTTGCTATATTGTATATGGATCACCAACCAGGCACCGCCACTAAATGCACAAATAGATCATGCACCCAGAGGCGGCACCCGGAAGGTGATAGGAACTATTGTAAAATGGATGACAAGAAATGGTTTATGGGGGTGAACTGTTTAATGGACCGGTTAACTGGTGCTATGGAGTGAAATACCGGTACGCCTGCCTTTAATGAAACATTTCACTAATTATCATGGCAGGCGGTGACTCGCTGTCCACTGGGTGGGCTTCCACTAAGTCGCCGATATATTGGCAACGGGTCGCAACACTGGGCGTGGACAGCTAAGGTTGTCGAGAGTTGAGACTGCGGGCAGCATAAGATGCACCCGGCGTTAAATGCACCTGACATTTTACACTTCCAACCTGGAGCATAGGCTTCGCTCTTGCTACTCCACTCTGGCCGGCTGGTGAAGGCAAGCTCAGAGGCGGGGGGGTGTGAGTCTGTGATGACTGCATGTGAGTGTGCGTGTGATGAGCGTGTGTCCCCCTGGAGGTATAGGGTCCGTGGTGTCGCCACTCACCATCGACTCGCCACAAGCCGTCCCTGCGGTGACTAATTGCAATGGAAGTTCCAGACCGAAAGTACTGGAATTTCCACTGGGCGATGGGGTCGTCACATCCCTACGCCATTATTATTATCAGAATCTGGGAAGAAATATCCGATATTTTCAATTCCGATATTAAGGAAGCCAATATCGGAATCTCATAACAAGACAAGTATTTTGATTTGAGTTCTAAAATAAATGTTGTATGCTTTCTACAAGACTACAATATAAAAAGTGACTATAAATTTGTTAATTCTTAGCTTTTTTTAATTAGAAACATTCTTTCAGGAGCAATTAATTTATGTATTTGGTACTTAGTACTGGTACAATTTAATTAATTGTATGGATCTTTAAATGTATTTTTTTTTTTTAAGAATTATAAATCAATAAAGTAACCTTTTTAACCCCCGAACGAAAATTCCGAGAGGGGTGTTATAATTTTAACGTGTGTATCTGTCTGTCTGTCTGTGTATCTATCTGTGGCATCGTAGAGCCCAAACGGCTGAACCGATTTTCGTTTAGTTTTTTTTGTATAATTGATAATTTCAGGCCGAGTGTTCTTAGCCATGTCTGATGAAGATCTGATCAGCCGTTTGAAGATGATCAGCTCTTGAATAATGGATGAGAGGATCTAACTAGCTTCCTTATGTCCGATCGAGTTGAAATTTGGTACCATGTTACATCTATGATATAGAAAGTATATGGTATGGTAACCATTACCAGATCAGCCGCTTGAATATGATCAGCTCTTGAATAATGGATGAGAGGATCTAACCACATTCCATTTATTGTCCTATCAATTTAAAATTTGGTATGGTGTTACTTCAATAATATTGAAAGTATATGTTAAAGTAACCATGACCTGATCTGCCTTTTGAAGATGATCAGTTCTTGAATAATGGATGAGAGGATCTAACCACGTTCCATTTGTCCTATAGATTTAAAATTTGGTACAGTGTTACTTCAATAATATAGAAAGTATATGTTAAGGTAACCATGACCTGATCTCCCGTTTGAAGATGATCAGCTCTGAAATAGTAGATGAGGGGATCTAACCACCTTCCACATGTCCTATCGATGATGAAATTTGGTACCGTGTTACTTCAATGATATTAAAAGTATATGGCAACGCAACCGTGATCTTTTTAAGATGATAAGCTCTAGTTCTAGTTAAGTTGATGAGGGGTCTGACTGGGTCGGTGGTTTTTAAATTTTTTAATTTGAGTTATTATTGGCCTTTTAGTCAAGTTATTTTCTTAGACAAAATCAATGCTTCAAATGACAAAAATCATGGGAAAAGCTGCAGTATTACCCTAGTCAAGTAAATCATATAATTTTTTCAGATAAAGCCTGAACCAAACACACTTTTAAGCTCTCAAGGACAATCTTGTAGTGACGACAGTGGTAGTGATGATGAGAGTCCTAAACGAAAGTACCGGGAAATGCTCACACGTCGTCCATCTTACAGGAAGATTCTGAATGATCTTGGTGGAGCTGAAATTGCTGGTATGTTTTGAAAATAAGCAAACAAATTAAATCTTTTTTTATTGTTATATGGAATTATTAATGTGGGGATCATTTTAAACTAAAGATATAAAGCAAGTAAAATTTATTATCAATCATAATACTTAATTGTATAATTGTGCTTTTTATTATTACAACAAGAGTGTAATTAAATGTCATTATTAGTCACAATTTTGTAGAATGAAAAGAAATGTTCAAATACAAGATAATAATGATATTACAGACAATCGCATGGGGTCTAAGCCAGGACTTGAGGGTGAACTCTTGATGTCTGCTCCTTTATCATTTTCGCCAGGTCAGTTATCTGTTATAACACTGACACTTTTATTTTTTGTGTGCCACATGTGTCACTAACAGGTTAAAAAAATTGACAACATTAGGTACCTATAATGAATGTCTTTCAGTTTGTCCATCCAACCTATAATGTACATTATCTCATGACCCAGATTTCTTGCGGCATTGAACAAAGATCCGATCCTGGTTCCATTTCATCGGATTTCGTATATTTAGACTTATAAAACCTTTGATGGATTCGATTGTAGGTATTAAATAATGCAAATATTCAATATTTGACCGACGAAAAAAAAAGGAGGAGGTACTCAATTCGACACGTATATTTTTTTTTTTTTTTTTTTTTAATGTATGATCACGCATAACTTTTTACAGAGTAGTTCAATTTTGATAATTCTTTTTTTAATCGACAGGGCATACCTTGAAGTTGGTCCCATAAAAATTTAGAAATAAAATTCCCACCCTAAGGGTGGGAAAATAGGGGTGACTTTTTGGTCGGCGGGTGGATTTATCAACTCACAAGTTGCATTTTACGTGTAACACTATACATTTTGATACCCACTTAGAATATCTTTTGAAATGAAATAAAATCAGCCGAAAGACGTCCACTGCTGGACATAGGCCTCCCCCACAAATCGCCATACCGACCGGTCTTGTCGTCCCTGTCAACCATGTCGTCTGATAACCTTATGCGGTGTGACTCAACACCTTGTGGGAGAAAAAAATAATAAAACCCTAAAAGAACTGAAAAGCATAAAATAAAACTTTTTATCAAAAAATAAAACCGCCGAAAAAAAAAACTGAAAAACATAAAATAATAATCGAATTAGGTAATGTAGGGTAAGTTCTTAAAGTAATGTAGGGTATACCAAGTAATTTTGAGTCGGCGCCACAGATTCCTCGTATAAAGATCACTAAATTAGGTACCTTAAATTTAAAGAAATAACCAAAATTCAATTTTATAAACAAAACAAATATTAACCGGGTCACCGCATAAGGTGTGACCACTGACCACCTTGTGGGAGAAGAAAAGATTAAAACCCTGAAAGAACTGAAAAGCATAAAATAAAACTTTTTATCAAAAAATAAAACCGCCGAAAAAAAAACTGAAAAGCATAAAATAATAATCGAATTACTAAGTTCTTAAAGTAATGTAGGGTATATACCAAGTAATTTTGAGTCGGCGCCACAGATTCCTCGTACAAAGATCATTAAATTAGGTACCTTAAATTTAAAGAAATAACCAAAATTCGTGCGCTGCCGCGCATCAATCTTTACGTAATTATGGAATTTGCTTGTGTGGCGCGCCGACTCAAAATTACTTGGTATATACCCTACATTACTTTAAGAACTTAGTAATTCGATTATTATTTTATGCTTTTCAGTTTTTTTTTCGGCGGTTTTATTTTTTGATAAAAAGTTTTATTTAATAACTCGTAACGTAAATTCAATCATAGTTTTTTTTTCGTAATATACTTTTGTTTGTCTATAACTGAATATAAAATAAAACCATTAAATTACTTAGATTTTGTATAATTTCCTTATGACGTAATTGCGCTTGTCTGTTATTACGTCATCCCTAGATGACGATATTTTGGCCGTTTGTGACATCATCTGCCAACTGCCGCCGTTAATAATACCGGGTCAGCTAGTTACAATTTAATTTATCACCACTACTAACCACCAATGTTTGCGGGGTGATGGGTATTGATTGTTAAAAACTTATTTTATTTTTAGGGTTCTGTACCTACCTCGAAAGTAAAATTAGGTGCCTTACTAATATTATAAATGTGAAAGTAACTCTCTGTCTCGCTTTCATGCCAATACTAATGAACCGATTTAAATGAAAAAGGAAGGGGTAAGGACATTACATGCTTTTTTTATAAACGCTAATGTTTGTGGTTGTCCGGTATTTTTTCGCGACTTATCTGGCAACCCTAGGCACAGATTACTAAATAGTTACTAAGTAACAGATACTTCACTTAGTAGGTACAAAATGTTAGCGTAGAGTTTCCCTCAGAGTAAGGAAACCGCCGCTACGCTTCAATAGAGTTAACCTATTTTTGTGTATTTGCCCTGTCCTGGTTACGCTTACAAAACTTACTATGTGATCAAAAAGGACAGAAGATGGGTTCGATTTTGAGCCGCGTGTCAACTAAACTGTCAAATAGGGTTGTATTGAATCCAGTTTCAATCGATATCGATATACGCAAAAATGAAAACTTATAATAAAAATATGTCAGTGTCACAGAAAGGTTTTCTATTTTTTTTCGTTAAGTTTTTTTGTGTCAGAATTATATTTAGGTAGATGGATAAAAAAAGTATGCATCACACAGCACAGATAGAAATCAGTTGACATAAGAAAAACCTAAGTAAAAATATATAATACATAATATTTTTATAGAAAAGCAGTAAGTACTGTGCGATGAAAGGGCTCGGGCTCAGCTTCTTATCACAGAAATATGCGCATTCAGTAGGTACTCCTAATTAACGTAACATACATCGCAACGCTGTTAATCCGCCAGAACCCTTAATGTAAAATAAATGAGAGTACGAGTCCCAAGAGTGAAGCCACTGTACGCTAATATATACTGGGTGTTTCTGACAAGGCGTTAATAAATCAAAGGAGGGATTCTGCTTACCATAACTAACAACTTTCCAAAAGGGCCATTCCATCGTTTCGGGTGTTACAGTTCAACTCATAAAATAAGATTTTTTTAGATGATATTCAAAGAAACTGTGCTGCTAATCATGTTCTATTACAGTTATATTTTATTTCCATTAACTCCTTTTATTAAAATTTGATACCAATTACGAGAAAAATATTCAAAAGTAGCCGTTTCGGGTATTACACGAATTTGCCTGTTGCTTCTGACCGACGGAACAAAAGACCATAATTCAGCGAATTTTCCAAAGCAATCTCAAGCCTTATTTAAACCACGTTGAACTAGATCTAGTATCATTCCATAACTCTAAACTAGATATAAATATAGCTTTTTGTTATTTTTTTATGAATTAACTACCTGTTTCGGGTGTTACACAGTGGTCGTTTCGGGTGTTACGAGTACGAAATTCAAACATATTTACATGAAAACTATATGTTATATTATTAATTATTGCACATATAATTAAAATCATTGCAATAATAATCTTCAAAACCCAAAAAAAGTGTTTTAATGAAGAAAACCTACTTATTTCTCGAATATGTTTATTTCTCTTGGAATTCGTAGAAAGTGTGATTTTACTTTTCATATTCAAAGAAGCACTAGGTAATAAGATAAGTGAACAAATAACATCGTCAAAAAGCACATATGACACATCATCTTCAGTTAGTAGCTTTATCTCCAACTACTTTTGAAAACAATACTAGGTACATAGAAGTTCGTTTGGTATTATCATCATTTATTAAGCGCTAGAAAATTCACTGCATATCAATATTATCCCTTTCGGCCTTCTTGCTTACAATTCATCATGGTCATAGGCCTCCCTACCGCAGTCACCACTTTGACTGGTCTTGTCCGGATTACTACTCATCCAGTGTAATCCCGCAGCTTTCACCACGTCATCTAACCATCAACCTTGAGGCGGATCTGCCTACACTGCGTCTTCCGGTTTGCGTTCGCCACTATAGAACATTTTGGTCCCAGCGACCATGCGTTCTCTAGCTATGTACCGATTGCCACAAGTTTCGTAATTCTTTGGGCTATGTAGCCGACTTAGTTATAAAAGTTAATTGAAATTTCATGTTCTGCACTGTTCTCTAAGGATCAGGTTTAGTTAAATTCGGAAAAGGACGCTCTTCCGAATCTGATGATTTGTTTTTGGCTCCTAATAGCGTCTCTTTCCCTACGCAAATCCCTCTTTTTATTATATGATATTTTTTTCTTTAGTTAATGAGGGCATGATGACATACCTTGAAATAATACAAACACCAGTAACACTCCCATGCAAGAAGAATCATAAAATGCAGCTCTAGAAGTCATAAAAGAATACAAAACATCATCTTAAAAAATGTAACACCCGAAACGTTTCGGGTGTTACACAAAAGCAAACGCTTAAAACAGATGTTTGAACACACATATAACAATTATTGTTAGGGAATCGATAAGTTTATTAAAATATCCTTACTTTGGCAAAACGTGTTAGATCTAAATTAATTAGGCGAAAAATTAGACAAACAAATACCTCTTTTTCGTTTCGGGTGTTACTTTGATGCCACACTTTAAAACTGTATTGTTAAAACCACTAAATACAAGATTTTTAATAGATTTGAATGTTACTTAATGAAAAACAAAATCTAAACTCGAAAGTTAAGTGAACTTTATGGAAAAGGAACAGCTACTTTTTTTTTTATGCTGCGAAATATTGGTATATAAATACCGAGACGAGCTTATTTTTTTTCGTTGTTATCAACTACGGAAAAACATAGTAATTTGTTTATCTATATATATAAAATCCAAATACCACTGATCTACTCACTCACTCACTCATCATCGCCCAGCCGAAACCGCTGAAGATAGAAAGATGAAATTTGGACAGTAGCTTTCTTACGTGACGTAGGCACCCACTAAGACGGGATTTTGGGATAACTTGACCGGGACGCCGTATACAGGGTGTAACAGTTTGTATGAAACTCCTAAACTGCGGGGTTCAGAAAATTGAAATTTACATTGTATATTGTCATTGCATTACAAACATCATAAATGGTTTCAGTTTTTTTATATCTCGCCCCTGAGTTGTTATACAGGGTATAACAACGCTAGAGACTTGAAATTTTTAAAATAAGGTCCTTTTTATATAACAACATGAAATTTGATATCAAAACTGCATTAATTAGACCTGTAAGCCATGATACAGGGTGTTAAAGTTTGTATGAAAAACCGAAACCGCTCCTTCTTTTGCTTAAAAATTTAAATGGGTGATGTTTCTAGGTTATAAGGGTTGCTAATTACACAAAAAACATCGTTTTTGAAATCCAAGATGGCGGAAATAAATTTGTATTAAAAATCGATACGGGTGGCGTTTCTAGGTTTTTGGGGGTGAAATCATTTGTGGGTGTGCTGATTCTGGGTGCCTACGTCTCACAAAGACGGGATATGGGGATAACTTCACTGAGCCGACGTATACAGGATGTAACAGTTTGTATCAGACTCTAAACTGCTGCGATTAGAAAGTTGAAATTTTCGCTGAAGATTCTCTTTACATTACAAACTCATAAATGGTTTTATTTTTTTAATATTTTGCCCCTTAGTTCAGGGTAAAACAGGGTTTTTTGCTAAAGTAATGACACTATCTTAAAATTTTCAAAATAAGCTCCTCATAATACTTATACATCAAATATGATATTATAACTGCGTTTATTAGTCTTGCGAGTCCTTGATACAACATGTATGGCGAACATTAGGTTTCCTTATAAAGTAATATGGTAGGTGTTTTCAAAGTTTTTGCGGTTGCTGATACAGAGTGTAACAGTTTGTATAAAAAAGTGATGTTAGTAAACTGGATAAGGGTCGCGCAAGAAAGGTAATTATGGCAACCTGTAGGGGAGGCAAATTTACAGCAATGAACGACAATAAGTTGGGACGACGATGATGATGAATCTAAGTAGACTTAATTAGGGTACAATAGAACTGGAATTTTAGCGAAGCCTCAGAGCTCAGCCTCAAGGATGAAGCATATAGGTTAGTTTGTTTATACAATACAGGGTGTCATTAATGAAGGATATCCTGAAATGGATAAGGGAACAAAGAGTATTTAAGTTTTCAGCCCAAACATCTCAAGATAGAAACGTAAGGAATATAAGTCTAGCAAAGAAATGAATTCGTGAAGATACTACGGGAACTGGAAAAACCAAATTTTACTGTTGTAAAGGCAAACTGCTTTTTTATGATTTCTTTAGGGCTTTGGTGCGATTACAAATGATTTCCCTATATTTCTGAGAAACAAATCAACCAGTTATTTACTTTTATTATAAAAAGCGCTTGCGAAGCTGCGGGCGGAAAGCTAGTTTCTTATATAAATGATGCGATTGTTTTCTTTGAAAAGAGCGTAGAATAGACTTCTAAAACCATTTTAATTTTTGGGGTCCTGGTAACGTTTGTCATGGAATGGCCCAAAAGCAACATGGGTCAAAATCTCAACAAAAAAACAGCTGTTCCATACATTAGTTCGATCAGCTGACGGGGTCAATGTACGGGACGGCTGATTTTTGTTTTGAGATTTCGACCCATGTTGCTTTGGGAAAGTTGTAAGGTGTGGTGAGCAGAATCCCTCCTTTGATTTATTACCGCCTTGTCAGAAACACGCTGTAGATAGAATAATCAATATATATAAAACTCTTCCGTTACTGACTGACTGACTGACAGACAACGCAGAGCCGAAACTACGTAGGGTAGAAAACTGAAAATTGGCACGTGGGTTCCTTTGGGAGTATAGGTGAGCACTAAGAAGGCATTTCCCGAAATCCCCACGGGAACGGGAATAAACGGGATTTTTGTGTTAATGAGAAATTTACGCGGGAAAAACCGCGGGGAAGCCTCTAGTACTACATAAAATTAATATACGAAAAAAAGATAAATAATAAAATATAATCCTGAGACTATAAAATTCAATAAAAATAAAATAGTACATGAATCCTATGAATACAACAACATGATTAATATAAATTTAGAATTAAAGCAAACATATAAATAGATAAAATAGAAATCGGATATGTTGTAAAAAGAATGGCCGTGTACCTACATAATTTAATTACTTCGAGGCGCAGTATGCTATCCAGATTCCTTCTGCAAATAAATAATAAATAAATAAATAAATAAGTTTATTCAATTTTCAATTTTACAAAAGTATAAAAGCGAGGAGTCTCCTTTTAAGTATTAACCTGTATCAGGAGACCCCGATCTTCCACATTGTCACATGCTTTTCAAAATATATTCTAAATATGTTAAGTTAAGCTGATTGATACATAAATATAGCTTAATACTATTTCTAATTCTAGTTACACAAATAGAGAAAAAAGAAAAAATATCAATAATACTAACAATAAATTTTGAATTTAGATTTTTTAATTTTAAAGTTACTAAGGAAATAAAAAGGTTACATTTATTAGGTTTTCAATTTCATCATAATTCTGCTTCAAAAGCCAGCTGCATAAGAGTTTTTTAACATCTACTGTTTTAATGGGGTAAATATTTAACAATTTGTTTATCTTATTATATAAATGACTTGAAATAAACTAAACTGCCTTTTTGCGAAAGCTGTCCTACTGTTAAATATAGGAGCCACTGTATGTTTGCGTCTACTTTCATTTTTTTTGGCGTCAAATGGTAATTTTGCATGCATTTTTAGGACACATTTTAAAATGAATAATTTTCTGACTGATAGTAGCTCACTGTTCGCATAGAGTTCTGATGTAGGAAAACGGAATGGTAACGAGTACATGACTTTAAGAAGACACCGTTGAGATCTTTCTATAGCTAAGAATCTTGTTTTCGCTGCACCACCCCAGACCACAATACAGTACGAGATTATAGATTCCACCAAGGCTAAGTAAATTTGTTTGATGAGCTCCTTGGAACAAACATGTTTAAGCATTTTAAAAATCCAAATAAGTTTTCTTATTCTGGAGGAAACAAGTTCAATGTGAGGATACCACGTCAAGTGTTGATCCAATATTACACCAAGATATTTCACTGTCTCAACTTTTCTTAATTTTGGACACTTACATACTAATGTGCTAGATCTGTCACATTTGTGTACAGAAACAGTAAAATCACTACCAGGTTAAGTAGTACTGTTCAGCGAAAAACACATGAAATTTGTTTTTGAGGTGTTTAACGTTAATAAGTTTCTGTGTAACCAATAAGAAACCTTTGATAGACCTTCCTCTGCTCGACTATGAACATATTCCCAAGAGTCTCCCGTGAAAACAAGAGCAGTATCGTCTGCGTAGCAAAATATGCTTCCATCCTCCATATCCAAATTACACAAGTCATTGATATATATTAGAAACAGAGTAGGCCCTAAAACACTACCCTGCGGCACACCATAACTTATATCAGCTTCGTCGCTGATGATATTATCAATTTTTACCTTTTGTTTACGTTCCTCTAAATAATTTTTGAATAATTGTAAGGTAAAATCTCGAATGCCTATGTTTTCCAATTTTTGTAATAAAATGGGGATGGAAACAGTGTCGAAGGCCTTTTTGAGATCTATGAAAACTGCCAAACTTTTCTTACCCTTATCCAAGTTATCCTCAATCAGTGAACAAAGATCCATCACAGCATCCTCAGTTGACCTTCCATGCCTAAAACCGTACTGCTTAGGAGACAATATTCCAAACCTTTGGAATATTGTCAAATGCAGCAAATGGGTATGAAATGACTTTTTAAACGGTCTGTCTTAGAGCATGAATACCGGAATCTCGTAATATCGGAAGGATTTTCCGATATTTTCAATTCCGATATTGAGAAAGCCAATATCGGAATCTCGTTACAAGACATTATTTTTATTTGGGTTGTTTTAAGCGTTCTGCATGGCTACAATATAAAAAGTACTCTGTAAATTCGTCAATTCGTACATTTTTTAATCACAAACATTCTTTCAAAGCAGTTCACTTAGTGGTATTTTGTACTTTGTACTAGTACAATGAATCTTTGAATGGTACTCACTTAGTAAAAAAATAATAGATCAATAAAGTAATATTTTTTTATATAAAATTCAGTCATTTCTTCTTCAAAATTTTTTTTTTGTTCTCATTTGTTGTATAAAAAACCTAGAAACAGATCATCTCAGTTTGATTGCTTACTCCACAAATCATGTTATTCAAATTAAATTAAATTGTATACAGTTACGATTTAAATATTAGTTTCTTGAGTAATTTTTATTGAGCTTTTACGATTCCGATATTAATATCGGAATTCCGGTATTGAGATAAAATGTCCGATATCAGTATCGGAATTGAAAACCTTCCGATATAAAATGCCCTAGTCTCTATGAATTACTTTTTGAATGCTCATTAAAAATATTAAACTAGCGATTTATTACATAAATTGAAAGAGCTATTGACCGAAGATTTTGAAACCGAACAGAAAGTCAAAATTTCGGTTTCGGCTGTTATAAATTAGTTAATAGTAAAGAAATTAAGAGGAAGTTGAAAGTTAATATAGCCATTCAACTTATTCGTAGCATTCAACATATAAATTTATAATCTCCTTATATAAAACCCTCAGTGCTCTTGAATTTCTCTCTTCAGAAACAGAATAAAATAATGTTCTACTATCCTAATTTTATTATTGACTTACATAAAGGCTTGGAAAAAGAAGCAGGCCTTTGCCCAGCAGTGGGACATATAGGGTTAAATAAAAAAAATTAACAAATCACTCAACAAACAAATAGTATAACTTTTTTTATTAATTTATTCATTGGTGACAAAAAAAATACCATTCCAAAAATGGTTCAAAATCAGATTCGGATTTGCAATTTTCACCAGATCGTCTGTCCACCTTCTGAGGGGCCGCTCTGGGCTTTTCTGCGTCTTCCGGTGCGATTCTTCAAGCTATGTGCCCTTTTTTTTTTTTTTTTTTAACGAGGGGAAATGCCTATCGCATTTCCCGACGCTCGGGGGAGCGTCGGGGGTATGTGGGGCTCGCACCCACTAAAACCCCTCGGCGGCCGTCTTGGCGCTTTTGGGAAGAACCCCGGGAACCACACATTATAGCGTCCGAAGTCTTCCCACGCTCAGCTACTATTAGCTTCATGCTCGGGGAGGGCATATTGTTCCCTCCCCGGCTCGCCTTTGGAGCTGCGGCGGCACAGTGCCACAAGTTGTGCCGCCGCCCATCTCAGGGCCGTTTGATGAGTGTGTCGGGCCCCCGCCCTTCACACCCACGACCCCAAAGACCCCTTTTAGTCGCCTCTTACGACAGGCAGGGCATACCGTAGACCTATTCTTACGCCCGGACCTACAGGGCTTAAGCTATGTGCCCTGCCCATTGCAACTTAAGTTTACAAAATACTTCTTTGCTAATAGCTAGTCTTTTCCGGAGTTGCAAGCCCCTGAAAAAAAAATTGAAATGCATGCATATGTCACCGGAAAATAATAAGATTCGCAAGTTTATAAATTTCCTAGGAAATTTATAAACTTTCGTAGGATTCTAAACGAGAGATAAATTGAATTATTTTACGCCCTCTTTTTTGCAAATTTATAAATTTTCGACGCGTCGTGGTAAATTTTTAAACTAACTACTAAATTTTTTTATATGATATGATTTGTCTTACCAAAGAAACTTCTGTTTCACTGGGAAAGATTAAAGTGAAATCTCAATAAGTTACAAACCTCAAAGTAAGAATTGTTTAAATTCTACATTTTTGGGCTTTTTTTTGTTCTAAAGTAAATGGAATCACGTTGGGTACTTATAATAAGCATTCAGAAGTATTGTCTCTTATTCATATCATTTTTAATTTTATTTTGTAGGAAAAATACTCACGCGTGAAAACTGATTCTTTCGTCCAAGTTTTCTTTATTTCCATAGAGTGATCTGCAATTATTGCTGCATGCACCATGCAGGACATTCTCCTAATGATTGCTTTTCTTTGTTTAACATACACACACCATTAAATTACGAAATTATTTGAAAAAATTAAAATATCTGCCGATGTTTACCTTTGAAAATGGCACAAACCATAACGCGACATAGAGAGGATAGAGGATTGCTAATGTTACCATCGTAGATTTTTAGTGACTCTTTAATTTTGTAGGATTATAATAAGGAAATAGTATATCATTTAACAATTTCTTTGGCTTCTCGTGACGTCTCTAAGGTTTGATCTATTGGTATTCATTAATCTGAGGAGTTTCCCCACCTCACTGAAAATGTCCAATACCTACTACGATAATAGCCTACTCCTTCGCGTCAGACACCGCCGCTGCTTGCTAAAATGTGCCGAAATGCCCAAGCGTACAGTTGTGATTGCTTCGCACCGCGCGATCCCAAAAAAATCGTAGGGCGCCTCCTCGATAAAATTAAACTAACATAAACTTTTTGTGTCTAAGTTATTAAAAACTTTGAGACCTTTTTATACTACTGGTAATTCGATACATGCCTGCATGATAGAACAAACCATAAGCCTATACATATTAATTTTAAAAATGTATTGGCATGTGATCTGTGTACCAGAAACAAAAAAAGAAAAAAATGTTACCTACTTTTTTTTTTAATTGACCTTAAAGTCGAAATTCGTTTTTTTTTTAAATATCGAAATTTCAAAATTTATCGGTAACGGTCAACATTTTATTAGGCAATATAGGGTTAACATCGTAGCTTATGGTTTGTACTATCATTCCCTTATAGAAATGTATCGAATTACCAGTAACCCTGTATATGTGAAACTTATCTATTAAAAATAATTCTGAAATGACAAAAAATAGTAATAGGTTATGTCTTCATTATCAGGTAGGTATATAATAAAAATTTAGGTGTTTATCCCTTTTTTAATGGATCTACAGCACATAAGGTAGGTACTAGCTATCAATTTAACAATTAATTTTAATTAAATGAAAATAAATTATTGAGCGACGAGCTTGCGCTTCGTGTGTGAGAACCGCGCTGAGTTTAGGCCGATTGCGGCCTGAGATCGCTCGGCTGAGCGGTAGGTAATTACGGCGCGCAAGTACATAGAGTGACGGAGGTTTCTCACGACCGCCATTTTAGGCATTGCGGGCAAATTTGCGGCCCTTCCGTTTTGTCTTTGTGCAGCGTCAGCGATCCTAGATAAACAAAATCTGTTGACATTTCTAGGTCAGGTGTCAGGTATCAGTTAGTTCCTTAAAGGTACTGAACTGTGTGTGTGTCTTCTTGAGCGTAGCGAAAAAGTATGTCTATGGGTAGTTCATGTCATGTTTCGTCTAATCGTCTGCAATTTTTCAGCTCTGTCCGCAAATTCAGTTTGGTCTTGTTTCTTTTGTAGCGGCACACTAGCGCTACACATTCATATTCGAAACTCTTACTCTCTTATACACGTAGAAAGCTGGTTACCAGCGCTGATCTACCAGCGCTTATCGGCACCGATCCAATAGGGATTAGTGACAAGCAAATGTAAAACCAAAATTCCACACAGACAGACTAGCCCGAATAGCATAACTTTGCACAGAGCCAGCTGTCAATCCTGTCAATACTTTTTCGAAAGAAGATGATCATACTTATAATTAACTAGTCGACCCGGCGAAATTCGTACCGCCTAACCTATTGCAATGTTGCTCATGTATTATTCTTACAAACCTTCCTCTTGGATCGCTATATCGATTACAAAAAACCGCATCAAAATCCGTTGGATGGTTTTTAAGATATAAGCATACATAGGGACAGACGCGGGAAGCGACTTTGTTTTATACTATGTATTGATAAGTAGGTATGTTAAATATTCCAATTTCCAATGTTTAGTTTTGTTTTTACCCCCGAACGAAAAATCCGAGAGGGGTGTCATAATTTTAACGTATGTATCTGTCTGTCTGTCAGTGGCGTGCCTTGGATTTCAAGTTAGAGCAAGCCTGGCCTATGATATAAGGGATAAGTGTCTAACTCCTAAAAGTACCTAGGTTCCTAACCTACTGTATTTATTCGTTTGAGAAATAATGCACTTTAAACCACTAACCTTTTTCTCGTCTTCCCGTCAACCAAAGTTCAAACACTCATTCAAATTAAATCAACACATTGCACAATAGTTTGCTCCTTGAAAACATTTAAATTTAATTAAACTTCAAAACAAAATCAAACACGACAAATAAAATCGAACTGAAGTGAACAGCAAACCAATTGACGGGTTCCTCTCTCTCGCGCAGCGGCTCGCTCGTTGCTAACTTCGTACGCAAGCAGGGCTTTCGATTTCATAGTAAAGTGGATTTAGCTACTTGCCTACATGTATGTAGACATTGTCGATTTTTTTATAGATTAGAAAAAGAGAACACGGCTCGAAACGCTATAAAAAATACGTAAACGAATTTTTTGTATAATAATTATGAGTTAGGAGAGTGTAAATGCAGTTTAATAATTTTAATAGGGCAAGCCGGGCTTCTCGGCTTATATAGTAGTAACGCCACTGCTGTCTGTCTGTGTATCTGTCTGTGCCCAAACGGCTGAACCGATTTTCATTTAGTTTTTTTGTATCATAGATAATTTCAAGCCGAGTGTTCTTAGCCATGTCTGATGAAGATTAGATCAGCCGTTTGAAATTTGAAGTTGAAATTTGGTACCATGTCACATCTATGATATTGACAGTATATGTTAAGGTAACCATGACCTGATCTGCCGTTTGAAGATGATCAGCTCTTGAATAATGGATGAGAGGATCTAACCACCTTCCATTTGTTCTATCGATTTAAAATTTGGTACGGTGTTACTTCAATAATATTGAAAGTATATGGTAACGTAACCATGACCTGATCTGCCGTTTGAAGATGATCAGCTCTTAAATAGAGGATGACGGGATCTCACTACCTTCCATATGTCCTATTGATTTGAAATTTGGTTTCGTGTTGCTTCAATTATATTGAAAGTATATGGTAAGGCAACCATGATCTTTTTAAGATGATAAGCTCTAGATCTAGTTAAGTTGATAAGGGGTCTGACTAAGTCGGGGGTTTTTAATTTTTTTAATTTGAGTTATTGTTAACAAGAATCGAATCTCTCTTCCCTTCTTTGCACAATGTTTCTATCGCTCAATCTGGTAATTTGTGAAACGACAAATTGTTTTAACGGAAGACTTTTTTATGGTGTACACAACAAGTTTATGTTATACGAGCTTTCCCGGCTGACTTCGTTACGCCATAGGATTTAAGATACTACTAAAGACTTGGCTCTATAGACTTTGTTCTTATGACTGCCCAGAATGGGAAAAAAATAACAAACAACAGACCACCTGTCAAAATATGTAAACAACGGAAAAAATTGCACCTTGGGTTACATTATTTGAGTTTAGGTAAGGATCCCAATTTTTTTGAAAATCTAATTTAGCCTATGACACTCGGGGAAAGTATAGCTTCTAAACAGTGAAATAATTTTTCAAATAGGTTCAGCTTTTCCCAGACAAACAATGAAATCTTTCCTCTTTATCTATGGTATAGATAGATGTAAGTATATTTTTTAATTTGTTAGGGGAGGGGTTATTATAGCAAAAATATAAATTCCAATAGGTTCAACTATTCTCTCAGCGAATAGATGAGTAATAACAGGAAATGTTGTAGTGATTCCAGCAGGCGCGCTGCACGCGGAGAGCGGGCTGCACGCGGTGGCGGTGGCGGGCGGCGGCGGCGGCGCCATCGTGCAGTACGCCTCCACCAACCAGGACGGACAGTTCTACGTGCCCGGTACGCACCACGCATTATTTATTATACCTTCTTACAAAATAATAAAATGCCAACTAAATAGATAGATATTTTAATATTAAAATCAATCAACTTGACATACTTACAATTTTCCTAAATAAAAAAAAATTATGAAACATAATTTCTATATTCATTCCACTCACTAGAAATTAGTTTTTTTTGTTACTGTTCTGTATACGTACGTACGCAAGCAAAATGTTGAGCCGTAGACGATTTCTGATATATAAAATAACTAGTCGACCCGGCGAACTTCGTACCGCCTAATCTATAACTATCTTGTGCACGTATTGTAATTATAAACCTTCCTCTTGAACACTCTATCTATTTAAAAATAAACCGCATCAAAATCCGATGCATATTTTTAAAGATTAAAGCATACAAAGGGACAGACGGGGAAGCGACTTTGTTTTATACTATGTATTGATAATTCGATTTAGCCCTATAAACGTCGAGAGCAATTTCGGTATTCGTCGTTTTATAGTTTAGGCGTAATTGAAGAAATAATTGATTCTGCTGGGCGCAAGTTTCCAAAAAAAAATTTACTTATCGTGTTTTGATGAAACTTGGCACAGAGCTTCTTTAGTCCAGTCAATATATGTATTTTGCCTTGCAAAAGGTGGAGTAGAAACGGTTTTGACATTATATTGTTAAGGCATGGGGGCCTAATAAAAATCTAAGTTCTCGACCTCTGGGAGAGCAGGCGCGAGCCGCCATCTTGAAATGTGTAATTTTGTAATTTTTAACAAGTTAAAGAAAAAATATTTTTTGTAAAAAAATAAATTAAGGTGCTTGTAACTTTTTACCTGTAAGACTTACATAATAAACATTTATGTATAGAACGTAAAGAATTTTGTCTTCTTCCTTGGTCCCCTAGACACCTTTGGCACACAGTTAACTGTTGAGACATTATTCGCAAAAACCCGAATTTTGACACATTCAATTCAAGATGGCGGCTCGCGCCTGCTCTCCTAGATGTCGAGAACTTGGATTTTTATTAGGCCCCCATACCTTAACAATATATACGAAAACCGTTTCTACTCCACCTTTTGCAAGGCAATGGCTTAGGGCTTTAACCCACCGACTGGACTAAATTGCAATGAGAGGTTTTCAATTTGACAGCTCAGAAGAAAAAAACAAGTTTTATTAAGCTGCTACCAGATGGCGCTCTGCCAGGAGCAATAGGTCAAGCTGAAATGAATGATTCAATAGCTCAAAATGAATCATAAAAATTAAAATTTAACTGAGGCAGTTACGGAGTAGGTGAAATTAAGATTTATACTTAGCAGAAAATGATCCAATCCAAAGATTCAGTCAATATTCGATCTCCCATTTCTCTTATATTGCTTTAGACACCGCCATCTACCGGCGTATTATGAAACTTGTTTTTT
Source organism: Euspilapteryx auroguttella (assembly GCA_951802225.1). Classification (NCBI taxonomy): domain Eukaryota; kingdom Metazoa; phylum Arthropoda; class Insecta; order Lepidoptera; family Gracillariidae; genus Euspilapteryx; species Euspilapteryx auroguttella. The sequence continues at coordinate 8,287,148 of OX637644.1, read as the reverse complement.
TCTTTTCTGTCACTTTGAAAACCCCTCATTCGAAAAATTAGTCCGCTTATAGCAGAATTCGAAAAAACTTATCTTCAAGTATTTCTGCTTCTGCTGGACGTAAATAAAAAAAAAAAAAAATTAAACGGGTTATCGTATTCTGATAAATTAAACTTGGCACAGAGCTTCTTCGCAATTCGACTAATTAGTCCGCTTCAAATAGCAGAATTCGACTAACTTGTAGTTTCGGAGAAATCCGAGTTTTTACTGCCCGGACGTTTAGGTTATTTGCAGGAATCTCGTAAATGGGCGCTTTTCAAAAGGGTGCTCGTTACGAAACCGGAATATACCGGAAAAAAAATATTTTTGTTTTATTTTTTAAATTATTTGAATAAATAATATAATAAACTGTATAAAAATACTAATTGTTTAACATTTCAATCATAATTAAGGCCAAAAAAAGCTTTTTTTTTAGGTCACTCACGACACAGAAAGTTCCAATTAGTAACATTTACAAAAATTGTTTAAAAATAAATAAAACATTATATTTTATTTTCTTTAGTAAAAATCGTATAATACAATGCAGTGAAACCAATATTAATGCAAAAAACAATATTCATTTGTAATTTTCTCATAATATTAATGAAAATAACTCCAATTAGTAACGTTTCTTATCTAATGGTCTCAAATTTTTATGTTTAGTTTTAATTATCAAACTATATTAGTAAGCAGTAAAGGTGTATCACTCCATAATCAACAATATTTATCAAAATAATATTTATTTTCTTATTAATTAACAACAAGAAATAAGATTTTTTTTACTTAGTCACAACTCAATAGTTACGTGACTGGAAATCTTAGTTACTAACAAGAACATAAAGGTGTAGTCACCTGAAGACACTCACTTCTCACATTTTCATAAGTACTAAATATGGCATCTAATTTGGCTTTTCAAGTTACATTAATCACATTAAGCACCAATATTTCCTGTTCTATGAGTCCGAAGTCATTTTTATAGCAAATTAACTGTTGATATATTCATTTAAACTTTAACTTTGGTAGTTTTTTGGAAGTCACCTAAAATTGCCGTTACTTACGCGGAATTCAGGTATGATCGAAAATCGTGGACAAAATAATATTTGAATTATTTTATTATGAAAATAGCTATAAAATACATAATAAATATGATTAAATGGTATTTCAATGCAAAATAAAATTATTTCATTTAAGATTTGAGATACATCATTCAGTATCTCAAATCAAAGGGTAGGTAAGCATGGACATCGTAAAAAGTGGGGGTCAAAGAAAATATTTTTATTAATAATTAAAATTCCGTGTGTTTTATTCATAACTAGCTTTTGCCCGCAGCTTCGCACGCGCTTTTTCATTATAAACGTTAATTTATGGTTGATTTACTACTCAGGAATTTGGAGACATTATTTCTAATCGTAACCATACCTTCTAAAAATATCTTCACAATAGTAATAGTTTGTTTATTTCAGTTCCCGTGGCAACTTCAGGAATTCCTTTCTATACTCCACCATTCAGTCACTGAAACTTATATTCCTAACATTTATTTTAGCTGGTTGGGTGGGATATTAGCTAGGTAGTCGGATGATGTACTTACGCGAGATAAAAAAGTTAAAGATTGTTTAGGCACTTTATGTTTTTGGGAATATTCCGTGACCATGTGAAATTTGAAAATATTTATCTATACCAATATTATAAAGAGGAAAGATTTGTTTGTTTTTAACGAATAGGCTCCGTAAATACTGAACCGATTTAAAAAATTCTTTCACTGGTAGGAAGCTACACTATCCCCGAGTGTCATAGGCTATATTAGATTAACAAAAAAATTAGGGATCCTTACTTAAACTCAAATAATGTAACCCAAAGTGCAATATGTTTTCCGTTGTTTACATCTTTTGACAGGTGGTTTGTTGTTGTTGTTTGTTTTTTATTCGCCTATTCTGGGCAGGCAAAAGAACATAGTCTATAGAGCCAAGTCTTCAGAAGTATCTATATTCTTGGCGTAACGAAGTAAGCCGGGATAGCTCGTACTTAATATAACTCTAAATCTATGTTCTTCTTATTTCTATTGTAGGTTGTTTTAAACTTTAAAAAAAATGCCGGTTTTTAGATACCGTTCTCGTATTTTTTTTGTAAAATCCATGATTATAACACGCCCTTCACCTATTGAAGAACCCGTTTTCCGGTGATTTCCGTTCCCATGGAAATTCAGTTAATTCCACTGAGGAACCTGTACACCAAATTTCTACAAATAATTCAAGTAACTACAAATAATTCGACTCATCACCTACATTTTATACTTCACCTCAATAATATGTCATTTAAATTGATGGTACACTACTATTATAATTATTATACTTATAACAAAACTCTTAAAATAATCATTACATATCCGTATATTTTTCTCTACGACGTCGTCGTCACCGTAGTCGTCGCCTCTAAGTATACACCTTATCTATGTTTACACGGCCGGCCGCAGGCCGTTATAAGCAGCTATAGGTACTTTGGTACTTTGTTATACCTTGATTATTACTTTAACAATAACTCAAATTTAAAAATTTAAAAACCCCCGCCCCGTCAGACCCCTCATCAACTTAACTAGAACTAGAGCTAATTTTCTTAAAAATATCATGGTTACCTTAAGGCGGTAACTCTCATTATGGCGCAAAATTCAAATTTATTCAGGTTGTTTTTATTATTTTGGCGAAAGTTTTCATCTCTTATAAAGTTTAAATGAATTCGCGTACGTAAAAACCAATCTTTCACATTGTGATATATCGTTTTTGAAAGACAGAGTTACCGATTTTGTGTATATTCAAGGAACTTGATTTTTGGCCTTTTACCCCTTAGACTCAAAATCTGTAGGTCTGTCTTCCAAAATCGTTGTATTACAATGTGGAAGAAGGTTTTTTACGTACGCGAATTCATTATAACTTTATTAAAAATGAATACTTTCGCCAGAATAAAAAAAAAACGCGAAAATTTTTGAATTTCGCGCCATACCGAGAGGGACCACCTTAAAATATACTTACAATATCATTGAAGTAACACTGTACCAAATTTTTAATTGATAGGACAAATGGAAGGTGGTTAGATCCTCTCCATTATTCAAGAGCTGATCATCTTCAAACGGCTGATCAGGTAATGGTTACCTTACCTTTAGTACTTTTAATATCATAGATGTAACATGGTACCAAATTTCCACTCGATCGGACATAAGGAAGCTAGTTAGATCCTCTCATCCATTATTCAAGAGCTGATCATCTACAAACGGCTTATCAGGTAATGGTTACCTTACCATATACTTTCTATATCATAGATGTAACATGGTACCAAATTTCAAATCGATCGGACATAAGGAAGCTAGTTAGATCCTCTCATCCATTATTCAAGAGTTGATCATCTTCAAACGGCAGATCAGGTCATGGTTACCTTACCAAATACTTTCTTTAACATACATGTAACATGGTACCAAATTTCAAATCGATCGGACATAAGGAAGCTAGTTAGATCCTCTCATCCATTATTCAAGACTGGTTATCTTCAAACCGCTGATCAGATCTTCATCAGACATGGCTAAGAACACTCGGCCTGAAATTATCTATGATACAAAAAAAACTACACGAAAATCGGTTCAGCCGTTTGGGCTCTACGATGCCACAGACAGATACACAGACAGACAGATACACACGTTAAAATTATAACACCCCTCTCTGAATTTTTCGTTCGGGGGTTAAAAATAGCAAATAATGTGTCAATTTATTACCTAAATTGCGGTGGATTGCGTACTAAATTAAATACCTTAGATAATAATATCTTGTCTAATAACTGTTACGATGTAATAATTTTGGTAGAAACCTGGCTTATCCCTCAGATTGTTGATAGTGAATTTATAGACAGTAGATACGTTGTTTACCGGTGTGATCGTGATCGACTGGCGTGCGATAGAGAGG
>OX637644.1:8221453-8282986 GCA_951802225.1 Euspilapteryx auroguttella | reverse complement strand
ACACCGGTGGCTAGGCATAAGTTTACAAAATGTGCAATAACAGGACTAATACACTCCTTTACGGCCTTGAGATCTTGCACTCTTATCTCATCATACCTGGGGACTTATTACATGGCAAGCTATCAATTATTTTTTCAATCTTAAATGCGTTTACTTTTTTGAACCTGAATGAAGTATCACTCTCTTTTACATAATTATTTCGGTTTAATTTTATTTATGTTTTAAGTACTTTATCTATTTCCTGTGTAAATGTTTCTGAAAAGTTTTTACATATATTATAGCAACTGTAAAAAGTAAAAGTAAAGTAAAAAAACACTTTATTGCACACAAAGTAAGATACAAAAGAAGTAAATAGAACTGTCTGTTTTTACAAGGTATTTATTTATAACATTAACTTAACTTCGATTTGCTTATCCAGTTATTAATATGACTCCAAATTTTTTTCAGGTCCCCATTACATTTTTTAATTTTATTCTGTCGGAATTAATTCCTAGCATTAAACAATACCTTATTAGTTTTGTTTCTAAACCTAGTATACCCTAGTCTTAGATTCATATTTTGCGTGTCAGCTTTCCACTTTCTAAATAATTCGTCTCTTTTATCTATCATTTTTTCTAGTGATTTAGTTATCCATGGTTGTTCGCATTACCGGATGTCTCGCCCTTAAAGTGCGGAAAACAGAAAACTCCGACCGAAAATTTAAATCTAGGGCAAAATTGTAGGTTAGGTTAGGTTTGGCTTGTGATCTTTAACCAGCGTAGCGAGCGAAGCGAGCGGAGCTTGGGTTACCTGTGTTAAACTGAAATCTAAGTCAACAGTTTTTCGAACTGTACTTGCATGCATGGTCGTTACTCTGCAGATTACCTAGGGGTTTTGCAGATTATCTAGGTAATGTTGAGAACAATATTTTATTTCGAGCTCTAACGGATTCAGCCAGTTAGTTACATTAGCGGTAACATATTAACCTATAAACCTACCTAGTTTTTAGTACCATTCAAAATACTGTTAGTGTTATCGAATTGTTCAAGTCTGATTGTTAAGTCTATGGGCGCAAGCATTTTCACTGTCAAAATCGACCAATCAGAGAGCAGTGTGTTATTTTCCGTATTTAAAAAAGCGTAAAATTAAAAGCTCTTCTGTGATTGGTCGATCCGTTTAGAATCTTACGAATTGATATCCGTTAGTTTATAAATTTACCACGACGCGTCGAAAATTTATAAATTAGCAAAAAAGTGGGCGTAAAATAATTCAATTTATTTCTCGTTTAAAATCCTACGAAAGTTTATAAATTTCCTAGGAAATTTATAAACTTGCCATTGCTGCTTTTTATGAAAGTCAGTGCAATGTTCCGGGCGGCCGCTTTTTTAATGATATTTACATCGGTCGGTTAATATGTAAATTTAATTAAACGTTAATATAACGTTATCCAATGGGGTTCTCCTTAATGTTTCGAATTACGACATATTGATACGAACTAGCTTTTGCCCGCAGCTTCGCACGCGCTTTTTCATTAAAAACGTTAATTATACTGATTTTACATACTAAATAATTAGTCCGGTAATCCCCGTTCCCATGGGAATTTATTACATTTCCTTCCCAACTCCCTTTTCTCCACAAATTTCACGTCGATACACTGAATAATGTCGATTTTTCATACTAACTAAAAAGTCCCGAAATTCCCGTTCCTGATGGAGTTTCGGAAAATCCTTTCTTAGCGGATGCCTACGTCATAACATTAACCTGCATGCCAAATTTCAGTCTGATCCGTCGAGTGGTTTGGGCTGTGCGTTGATATCATTATGTCAGTCAGTCAGTCAGTCACCTTTGAGATATATTTAGATATTTAGTTATTATTTCGGTTAATTTATAATTGAGCAGGCAAATAATTGCACAGCTGTAAACCGGAAGTCAATAAACGGTCACTTTGTGATGATGAGAACAATAACGAAAAAGTACTCTTTTCGAGCGTGTGGAATGAAAAATATTTATTTCATATGAGGGGGCCACCAACGGTACTATTTCACCTTAATGAATAATCCAATAAATGGAAATACATACTTAAACCAAGTAATTTTGAGATATTTTTATTATTTTTTAGCTCCGATGTTGGAGGATCAAACTCGTAAACGTGAGCTGCGGTTGCTTAAGAATCGTGAAGCCGCGCGGGAATGCCGCCGTAAAAAGAAAGAATACATCAAATGTCTCGAAAACCGCGTTGCCGTACTAGAAAATCAAAATAAAGCGCTCATAGACGAGCTAAAGGCTTTGAAGGAGCTTTATTGTCAGCAGAAAACAGAATGAGACCCAGCCGGCTAACCGGCTAGCCGCGCCACGGGTCAGTCTGCCGCAGGCGCGGGTCGCTTGGGGCCGCCGCCGCCTCCCCGCCGCGCCCCGCCGCGCCCCGCCGCGCCCCGCCGCCGCTACGCGCCAAGCGCGCGGCGTCTCGCCTTCTTGGGCTAAGCACACTTTATTATTTGACAATCAAATAAATTAAATACATATTAGTTTGTTTAGTATCCAATTAATTAAGAGGGTATTCTCAGTTTAATTATGTTGATTAGTTTATATACAAATATATTTACATATATTACAGGCAATGTGTATAATTAATGAAAGCATTCTATACAAAGTATACCATACCTAGCACCGTCGCATTAATTTAAGTACATAAACTTTGTATGACTTTCATATAAAAGAGTTTTATTTATTTGGGCGTAAAGAGCATAAGAAAATTTATTGTCTTAACAACTAAGTAAGAATATTTAATGTAAAATCTATATTATCAAATTATAACAATCATAAATTTTTGATAATTTAGTAATAATTCATAAGTCAATCTTTAAAACCAACTTAACTTTGTCATAACACCTCAACAATTCAACTTTCTATCTTCCCCCCTTTTTTTGTTTACACATTCCAGACAATTCAATATAGGCATTACAAATTTCAGTATAGGTATTTTATGCATACTGAGTTACACACATACCGTGTTATTCATAAAGATACAGTAGATTTTAAGTGGCGTTACTGGAGGTCTACTTCTCTGGTTTGTTGTATGGTAAATACGTGACATCCAGTCTAAATTGACATACGTCAAATAACTATAATGCTTTTTAACTTTTTATGAATAAGAGGGATAGCCTATAAAATATACATACATACATGTAATTAATTGCATCTATTCTATAACATTTTATTTGTTGTTGTATTGCCACCACCTAGGTTTATTGAATCAAATTAACTGTTTACATACTAAAAAATATGTTTCTTTTCCTGATACATGTATCATTCCACTTCTTCATTCATTGACATAGACGGTTCGTTTTGTTTCTAATGTTCAGCTAAGTCGATTTTTAAATTCTTGCATAGGTTTTGATTTTGTTGAAATCAATTATCTTTTAATATCCTTCAGCAAAAATAAGGAATCCTTAATTTAATATAATTACCCTCTTATTCATAAAAAGTTAAAGAGCATTTTAGTTATTTGACGTATGTCAATTTAGACTGGATGTCACGTATTTACCATACAACAAACCAGAGAAAGAGACCTCCAGTAACGCTACTTAAAATGTTCTTATCTTTATGAATAATACGGTTAGAGTTTACAGTCAATTATTAATTTAATGTTGGAGCATGTCTTTTTATAAGATAAATTAAAAATCAAATATGTAGTAGAAAACGTTTAAGTTGTTGTAATAAATTTGTTTTATTGAGATGTAGGCCTACCAACAACGGTATTTGAAACTTGATCTAAATGTATGTATTATGTTAGTAAATATGACCTAGAATAGATTAATCACAAGTCTGTGATGGTAAAATCACCACAAAATAATGCGTTGATTGTCGTAATGCATAAGCCAAAGTTATGTTTAGTTTTTGTGCAATATGAGATTGTTTGTATTGCGATGTACAGTTTAAAATACTTATTACATTTTAATCCAAATTAATATGTCATCTTCTGGATGTATGTACATTGTGTAGATAATTATGGATTGTAAAGAATGTATATTTATCTTTTGTATATACTCACTCCAAAAATATATTCATCTTCATATCAATAACACGTGAATATTTTTTTGATTTCAGAATTGTTACTGTTTTAATTTTAAAATATTTTATATTCAACTAAAATAATATATTTTTTAAAAGGGTAGTTTTAATGAATGTCATAGTTGGTATTAATTAAGTGTAAAAAATAATAAATGCCTATTTGCTAAGGTTGATATGTCAAATATGGTAGTAGCTAGAGAGCTAGAAAACGATAAACGAATTGACAAAAAATCCAATAGCATAGGGAAAACCATAAACTAAATAAAAGTAATCTAATTATTTTTTTTCGAAAGTACAATTTTAAACTTTGTATAATAATAGCTATACTTTTGTATATTAAATGTATGTATAATGGAGTAAAAATAAAAAAGGTTCCTAATAATATATTCGAAAATCGACCCGGCGAACTTTGTACCGCCTAACAATACTATGTTGTGCAGTGCATGTATGAATCATATAAACTTTCCTCTTGAATCACTCGATCTATAAAAAAAAAAAGCATCAAAATCCGTTGCGTAGTTTAAAAAATCTAGACATACATACACTCAGACAACGGAAACCGACTTATTTATAATATGTATTGGTCATAGTTATAAAGTGATGTATTATGTTGAGGGTGTGCGTGTTCAAACACGAGAGCAGTAGGAGATATACTCGGTCATAACAGCACCTGAAGCTGAAAAGCTTTACACCCACGTGTTTTGTTTACTGAACTTTTTATACCATCCAACGAGAAAATGTTCTATTTAGAACATAATAAAATGCAGATACCTACCGAATTCTGTTAAGAGGACTGTATAGCAACGAAATAATATTTAGAAAAACTCATGCTGTCGTCCCTTTTTTTTATGAAATTTTCGTTTTGGGGGAAAACGTTTTTCACCACCTAAAAAAAAACCCTTAATCCGACCAATTTTTTATCACAAAATCTCGGTATTTCAGTGGCCTATAAGTCTCAACAACAATTGTTGTTCGTAGGCAGGTACCTAGGTATCTGCATTTTTTCTCGTTTTATGGAATGAAACGTACAATATTTAACATGGCTTTCAAGCTAAGTATTCCGCTTCGGGTGCGCATGTTACAATCAAGTTTCACGATATTCTGTGCTCGGGTTTTTTTAACATGCACATTGCACATACATAATACATGACTTTAAAACATGTTATAGTATAACCTTTTGTCTGTGAATCTACTAAAACGAGCGCATGTTATGAAGTTAAACCGGATTAGTAACTCATTCTTACCTTTCGCTCTGGTTCATGGAAACTGTCATAGTTTAACAAATCAGCCCTAGCAAATCGTTGAGTGACATTGTGGAAGTGCCTTTATTAGAAGGATTAAAGTTTATACGGACATAGCTTTGTATGTTAACTTAATGCTATGTAATGTAACTATTAATAAATAATTGTTTGATGTAACTTATCGTATTCTTTTCTATACTATAGGTTCCATTTATTATTCCATGATCAGTAGGTACTACAGTACCTACCTACGCAAACAAATATTGATTTTAATGACGGGTTTTCAAAGTGACAGAAAAGAAAAAAAAACCTAATACGCCCGTACACAGAACAAGAGAATACAATAGAAATAGCATCATGAGCTTTTAGTACTGAAACCAGTGTGTCCAAACTCACACATATAAACCAAACGCTCACTATGAAATCCAAGCTACCATTGGTGATTAACGACAAAGCCGAAAAGATCTACATCACAAAACTTTGAAGTAGACTATGAACCTTTTTTACAAATAAACAAAGATCAAAATCTAATAAGAATTATGAAATACTTAAGATAATGATGACATACATATGATAAAACAATGAAATTAGGTTTTTCCAAAGACATGGTAGAAAGCTATACATCCTCTCTGCTTTAAAATCCTCATACATTGTTCCTAGTTTTACTATTCGACGCTAGATGGAACTACAGCTTTTGTACTACCGCTACTAAACACTAGGTGGCTACGTCGAAAAATGAAAAACTAAGCTAGGGATGTACATATTGCGGGAGAAAGTTTGTCGATGAGAAAAACCTATCGATATACAACTTTCTTTTAAATGGCTACAGTTAACAATTACTTTTTTTTACGAAAATCTATGTGTATTCTACGCAAACGGCCTTCTTGGTGATTGGCGATGTATTGGTATTATCATATGAAAAAACCAGTCGCTCATAGAACAAAGTTTATTTTAGTGTACAGTTTAATTTTTATTTATTTCCAATGTCGTTTTGTATTCAACAGTTATGCTTCGCATAAATAGAGATTCAGAAATAAAAATGTGTTTAGTTATAAAATTGTATATACCTACAGTACTGCAAAAGTTATAATGCGCATAGAAATCTTCGTCACTGTTCGACAACGGTCGTATTCCCAAGCGACGGAAGACGATATGTATTTAAGGAGGTTAAGTGCATTTTCTGCATGCGTAATTTAGTAGAATTATGATTTTTGTGAAATCGACAATTAGCGAATCTGCATGCGCATTATTAATTTTGGAGTAAGTACTGTACTTTAAATGAAGCTTTATTTTAACCAAAGTAAACAATTTAGGTGGATGGGTAGATAGACCAATAAAACAAGATGGGTTTTATATTTATATTATTTTATCTTATTTAATATCGAAGTACTTGCTTATTTATTACTTGCCTTATACTCTTAACTAATCTTGGTTTTTTTAATACATAATATTTAGCATTTTTTCTCCTCTAGGTATTGTTTATTGAAACTCCTCTTAGCTTAAGAAGCTTTCATGATGGCTCCATCTTCAAGTTTATGCTTAAGTGTATTAGGTTCTGAGCTTGGCCCAAGGTGATCCAGTAACACAGGCTGTAAATAAATGAAAAGAAAAATAAAATATAGCACACTTTAAGAGACTTGTCTTTATACAATACTAGTCGACCCGGCAAACTTCGTACCGCCTAACCTATTATTAGAACGTGCATGTTTTATTTTATACTTATAAACCTTCCTCTTGAATCACTCTATCTATTAAAAAAATCCGCATTAAAATCCGCTGTATTTTTAAAGATTTAAACATACCTAAGGACTGATGCGGAAAGTGACTTTATTTTTTACATATTACAACATTATTGTAATATGATGATGATGCTAATATAATTTCATTCATACGCAAGAGTCTAAGTTAAAAGATTCATATAATTTCATTCGTATTCAAGAATTTAACTTTAAAGTAAATCACATTTTAAACCGAAAAAAAGGTAGAAGTTTTTAAGTCGAAGCGAATACCTTTTTTTTTTCACTGAAAATTATTATTATCGATAGATTTTTATCATAGAAAATTATCGATAGATTTTCAGCATGTTGAGCAATCTCTAACTGATTTCCATTATACTGTTGTCAAAATGTTCTAGAAAAAGTCATGATTCTAATACCATAGATAAAGAAGAACGTAAGAAGGTACAGTCACAGGCTTCAATGAAAATTAAATTTTACTGCTCCGTAATTAGGGTGTTTTCATTTTCTCACTTATGGTTTTGTTTTCTTGTTCATGTATAATTTCAAATTTATTTAAAAATACAGTGAAATATTACTTACCGATGTAATGATACGGCATAATTAGTATTTTTAAGTCCCCAGCTTTAATTTTTGCATTCCAACACAGCACAATATGGCATTTTAGTGGGTTTTTTTTCATATTTTTCCGGGTGGTTTGTTTACAAGAAGCATAAGGCAACTGAGCTTATGAAATCTGTCAAAAACTACGCATAAGCACTGCAGAGCTAATGATAGGCAAGCGGGCTCCGCCTACTCGCGATTTCTATTTAGAGAGAGAGAGCATCTTCCTTGTTCTGTGATTAACATAGTAGGTATTCTGTGCTAATCTATATCTACACGCACACAAATGTAAAAAGTACGAAATTTTATTGCTGAAATTACGAGTTTACAGTCAAAATAAATAAGTTTCCGTTTGTTTGCCACTTTAATCATATGTACAAAGTTTCAGTTTTTTTTACAGTAAAAAATACTGTCCGGTTTTCACGTCTTAGGACCTTTAGTTTAGTATGGGAAAGGGATCACCTTAACAGAAAATGATCCAATCCAAAGAGTCTCAATACTCGATCTTCCATCTCTCTGAAATTGCTGTAGACGACGCCGTCTACGGGCGCACAGAACAAGGAAGATGCTCTCTCTCTCTAAATAGAAATCGCCAGTAGGCGGAGCCCGCGTTCCTATCATTAGCTCTGCAGTGCCTATTCGTAGTTTTTGACAGATTGGATAAGCTCAGTTGCTTTATGCTTCTTGTAAACAAACCACCAGGAATAATATGAAAAAAAACCCACTAAAATACCATATTGTGCTGTGTTGGAATGCAAAAATTAAAGCTGGGGACTTAAAAATACTAATTATGCCGTATCATTACATCGGTAAGTAATATTTCACTGTATTTTTAATTAAATTTGAAATTATACATGAACAAGAAAACAAAACCATTGAGAAAATGAAAACACCCTAATTACGGAGCAGTAAAATTGAATTTTCATTGAAGCCTGTGACTGTACCTTCTTAGCGTTCTTCTTTATCTATGGTATTAGACTCCTGACTTTTTCTAGAACATTTTGACAACAGTATAATGCAAATCAGTTAGTGATTGCTCAACATTATGAAAATCTATCGATAATTTTCTATAATAAAAATCTATCGATAATAATAATTTTCAGTGTAAAAAAAAATATACCTAGGTATACGCTTCGACTTGAGAACCTCTACCTTTTTTTCGGTTTAAAATGTGATTTACTTTAAAGTTAAATTCTTGGATACGAATGAAATTATATGAATCTTTCAAGTTAGACTCTTGCGTATGAATGAAATTATATTAGCATCATCATCATGTTACAATAATGTTTATCAATATCAATATTAATACACAATAAAAAATAAAGTCGCTTTCCGCATCTGTACTTAGGTATGTTTAAATCTTTAAAACTACAACGGATTTTAATGCGGATTTTTTTAATAGATAGAGTGATTCAAGAGGAAGGTTTATAAGTATAAAACATGCACGTTCTAATAATAGGTTAGGCGGTACGAAGTTCGCCGGGTCGACTAGTATTGTACAAAGACAAGTCGTCACTCTTATATAGTGTGCTATATTTTATTTTTCTTTTCATTTATTTACGACCTGTGTTACTGGATCACCTTAGGCCAAGCTCAGAACCTAATACACTTAAGCATGAACTTGAAGATGGAGCCATCATGAAAGCTTCTTAAGCTAAGAGGAGTTTCAATAAATAATATCTAGAGAAGAAAAAATGCTAAATATTATTAAAAAAAACAAGATTAGATAAGAGTTTAAGGCAAGTAATAAATAAGCAAGTACTTCGATATTAAATAAGATAAAATAATATAAATATAAAACCCATCTTGTTTTATTGGTCTATCTACCCATCCACCTAAATTGTTTACTTTGGTTAAAATAAAGCTTCATTTAAAGTACAATACTTACTCCAAAATTAATAATGCGCATGCAGATTCGCTAATTGTCGATTTCACGGAAACACCCGAATCAAAAAACTTAAGGCTACTAAATTACGCATGCAGAAAATGCACTTAACCTCCTTAAATACATATCGTCTTCCGTCGCTTGGGAATACGACCGTTGTCGAACAGTGACGAAGATTTCTATGCGCATTATAACTTTTGCAGTACTGTAGGTATATACAATTTTATAACTAAACACATTTTTATTCCTGAATCTCTATTTATGCGAAGCATAACTGTTGAATACAAAACGACATTGAAAATAAATAAAAATTAAACTGTACACTAAAATAAACTTTGTTCTATGAGCGACTGGTTTTTTCATTTGATAATACCAATACATCGCCAATCACCAAGAAGGCCGTTTGCGTAGAATACACATAGATTTTCGTAAAAAAAGTAATTGTTAACTGTAGCCATATGAAAGAGTTGTATATCGATAGGTTTTTCTCATCGACAAACTTTCTCCCGCAATATGTACATCCCTAGCTTAGTTTTTCATTTTTCGACGTAGCCCTAGTGTTTAGTAGCGGTAGTACAAAAGCTGTAGTTCCATCTAGCGTCGAATAGTAAAACTAGGAACAATGCGTGAGGATTTTAAAGCAAAGAGGATGTATAGCTTTCTACCATGTCTTTGGAAAAACCTAATTTCATTCTTTTATCATATGTATGTCATCATTATCTTAAGTATTTCATAATTGTTATTTGATTTTGATCTTTGTTTATTTGTAAAAAAGTTCTTTAAAGTTATGTGATGTAGATCTTTTCGGCTTTGTCGTTAATCACCAATGGTTGCTTGGATTTCATAGTGAGCGTTTGTTTTATATGTGTGAGTTTGGTCACACTGGTTTCAGTACTAAAAGCTCATGATGCTATTTCTATTGTATTCTCTTGTTCTGTGATGTTAATAGTGTGATAGATAGATATTGATAGGTTACCGGAAAATATATATTACTTTTCGTAAATTTAAAAATTTCCGGTCGTAACCTAAATTTATAAACAAAACATCCTAACATAAAGTAGCCTACGTTGGTTTCCTACCCGGGATCGCGGGATCGGGAATTCCCGGGAAATCGGCCGATCTTCTTCTCGGGAAAAAATCCCTAATTCCCGGGAATCCCGGGAAAAAATAGCATAGAAAAATTCGAATTAAATTCTAACGAATCAATTTTTATAGAGCGTAACTGTATTGGACTATTCAGACCTTTGAGAAATTCTGTTATTTCCACAAAAAATAGATACTTACATTACTTTAAATCTAACTTTTACTGCAATTTTAATTAAAACAATCATACATTCAACGACAAAAAATGTGGTCCAGTCAATCTATAGGAAAAGGGGTCCCATATAATAGTTGTTATGTGACTTTTACATAATAAGAAGTATTAATACATGTGTGTTTTAATGCCTAATTATGTACAGTTGCATAGGTACAGTGGCGGACACGATCGGCGTAACATTTCCGGTTTTTCTGTATTGCAAAATAGCTCTTGTTCTTTGGTAATACAGTAATACGAAACCAAAGACAAATCTGTTACGGCCTCCTAGTCCGTGACTGTACATAACTTTTTCTACATGCATATCGTTTTTTACCATATGTTCAATCTTATTTCACGGAAAAATACAATACCTTTTTTTTTTTTTTATGGCGGGGAAACTCCTAACGAGTACCCTGCAGCCCCGGGGGGAGCCGCAGGGTTATGTGGGGTTCGCACCCACTAAAACCCCGCCGGTGTCCTTCTCGGCTGATAGCAGGAGGGTCGCGGGTAAGCCTGTGGAATTCTCCGCAACCCCCCCAGCATTGGCTGTGTAGCCTCTTCACGGGGGGACAGGTGAAGGTAGTCCCCCCTGAGCGCGGATGGCTCTTCCTACGCTCGACGGCGGAAACGGGACACCGCGTTCTGCCGTCCTTCTCGGGGCCGTTATATGACTACACGAGGCCCCCGCCTCGTGCACCCAACGACCCCGGGGTCCCCTCTTAGTCGCCTCTTACGACAGGCAGGGGATACCTCAGTCCTATTCTTCGGCCCGGTACTGCAGGGCGTGCGGCGGCGCTTCAAGGTCTCGCGTCGCCGCGGCGACGAACTCGCCGTCTGGCCGGGTTCGCCGCCTCCCTCTCGCGTTCGGCCGCCTCCTTGGCGAGCATGACTGCTTCGCAGAAGGAGACGACCGCCGCCCAGGCCTCTCTGCCGCCGACCATAGTTCGCACCACGGCCGGCAGGGAGAGGTCCTGCCCAATGGTGGCCTTGAGGGCCGCTCTTTCAGTCGCCCAGGCTGGGCACACCTCCAAGGTGTGCTGGGCCGTATCTTCGGGGCAGTCACAGTGATGGCATCGGGGGGACTGCTCGCGCCCCAGCATAGCAAGGTAGCTCCCGAAGCAACCATGCCCCGAGAGCACCTGCGTTAGCCGGAAGCTGAGAGCCCCGTGATGCCGATGCAACCACTGTGGCAGGACGGGGAGGATCGCCTCCACCGTCCTGTGCCCCGCGCTCGGCCTCTCCAGCCTGAGCGCCCAAACTTCCTCTGCAGCGGCGTCGGCCTCCCGCCGGCGAGCTGCTATTTCGCGCGGAGTGGGCCAGTGGTCCCTCGCACGCGCCTCCTCGCGCCAGTGGAAGATGTCCGCGAGGGCCCTCGCGTCAAGGTCCCACGGCAGACTCCGCGCCAGCACACACGCCGCCTCGCGGGAGATCGTGCGATATCCACGCGCTACCCGGACAGCCATCGTTCTCTGGGCTCGGCAATACAATACCTACAACAACATTAACTTTTCTGATCTTTAGAAGTTCGTTCGAAATAAATAACTGACATTCAAAATTTTTTACTTTTATTTTTTAACAATCTAGACTTGAGTCGATTTCGATTCTCAAATTAATAGTACTATTTCGAGATTCAAAAAAAATATGGAGCAAGAATTTCATATCGAATGAAATTTAAAATAATCACAATCAAACATTATTCTTTTTTTTAGGAAGCTGTTCTAAATTTGAACGTTAATAAAGTTTGGTTACTGATAAAGTAAAGTGAAAATTAAGATGCACCCACTGATACAAATTTCTTCGTTTCTGAACATATTGTAGGGAAGTTATGATATGGATGTAGATAAAAACAATTAAGCACTTTTTTTTTTTTCTCAAAATTCGCAAAACTATCGGGTTTGTAATGGCAATGATCAAATCTTCGAAAAAGTGATGGAATAAAACTAATAAAGAGTTAAAATTAGTCAATCCTTAACCCAATCTTTTGATTGATCAAAAAACAAGTGTTAAACCCCGCTTAAAACAAAAAAATACAATTCCCAACTCCATACGCAAAGGATCTTTTTATTAGTTTTCTGTTAAAAAAATAAAACACATTTTTAATTACTTTTTCGAAGAATTGTTAATCACAAAGAAAATCGAAGTGTTTTATATGGGACCCGACCTAAATTTTTTGCCGTTAAGTGTATGATTATTTTAATAAAAAATGCAATAAAACATTGATTTCAAGTAATCGATCTATTTTTGTAGAAATAAGACGATTTATCAAAGGTTCTGAAAATTCCCGGGATCCCGGGAATCCCAGGAAATTTGTATTTTTTTCCCGTATCCCGGGAAATTAAATAGGCCGGGAAATTGGACACCCTAGTACCTACGTAAAAGTATAATTTTTCCCGAAAATAATACTTTTCGCAAATTATAAATTTCCGGTCGTAAATTTATAAACAATCTAAACTATGTTGGTTTATAAACTGACATCCGTAAGTTTAGAACCTAACGTATGTGCTATTTTACGGTGACATATATATTGACGCTGGAAAGGAAAAAGTACCTAAGCGACAAGATGGGCGATATTGAGTTATATACCTTGTTGGAATCGTCAGATTTTTCTGCGTCTTTTGGTGTCACTCTCATGTCTCTAGGATGAAATTTATGTCGCTTAGGTATTTTAGATTTCCATCTTTATAAGGCGACCAAGCGACAAGTTTTCGGTCTTTTTTATTATTTTTTTACTTAGGTATCTACATTTTTTTTATTTGGATATTATGTTGAAATTTTCAAAATTAAATTATTGCTAAGGTATGTTTACCCTACTCCAAATGTCTATTGTAATTCTTAAGTATTTTTTCCTGGAATATAAAATCTATAATGGAGAATGAAGATATTTTTGATTATCTTTTATTATATAAGGTACACTCGCCTAAGTTCGGACGAACATTGTAGAAATTTCGAACATAGGCATTTTGATTTTTTTTTCTTAATGTGAACTTACGATTTTTGTGATTTACTCTTCTATGAATTGATTAATAATAAATGTAGATTTACCCCAAATTTTGTAATCTGCGTAGTAACTATACTTGAGGCAAAACAGGCGTTCAAAAAGACGACTTTTTTTTACTAGTGCTAGAAAAAAATATAACTGGTTTTCCGAAGATCGGACTATATTATAAAATCGTTGTTACGGGTATTGTAATAAAGTTCGCGTTAGGAAAAGATCCGAAATTTAGTTGGCAACAACATATCAATAGATGATCTCGTAATTTCCTATATAGTTAGTACAGTGGCGGACACGGTCGGCGTAACACTTCCGGTTTTTCTGTATTGCAAAATAGCTCTTGTTCTTTGGTAATACAGTCTAGAGCTGATGAAACCATAGACAAATCTGTTACGGCCTCCTAGTCCGCCACTGTACAATGTTTTAATTTTTTTTTCGCGTTTTTATAATCCGGTCTTTCCTCCTCGTCCAAAAACATGTAAAATATAGATTTTCAAATATAGGGAATGTGGCCCCTCGTGTTCCTTAAATTTGTAAAAAACATTATATTTTAAACCCCACGCCTACCTATTTACACTATGCAGAAAGTATTACGAGTTACGCATTTAGAATTTAAAAAAAGTCAAAATTGACAGTAAAAACAATTAGTCGTGCCGGGCCTCCTAGTCTTCTATAGTAATAAAGTTTGAGAACCACTGAATATTTTTGGAACGGACACGGTTAGTCCGATCTTAAAACAGAGAGCGAAGACCGGATCTTAGAATACAGATGTCGTAGGCGGAATCGTAGTATACAGATCGCGAGATAATATCCGATTTCCGGTCGAATTTTGAATGAAGAAGTCCTAAATCAAAAGTACTCGCCACAAAACGCCATTTAAGTTTTGGAGTAAAGATCGGATCACCAAAATATTCCGAAAAAACCTTCTTTTTTTTTGAAACTCCGGTACGCCGTTTCTATCCGTCGCAGCTCCGACGGCGGTATGAGGAGTTGGGCAGAATGAAATGGCGAATCAAACAATGTCGCAAACAGTTCAAAATATCGTCTAGTTTGTAAGTAAATCCGAGTATACGGTCTTCGGTCACATCCGATCTTAGGCGAGTCTACCTTATGGAACTTGGTTATTTTTTTCCAGAACTTATTTTAATTAAACAATAGATTAGGTATTTTATAAGGAAAATATAATAAAAGTTAGATGTCGCTTGTCCCGTTCCTACAACGTGTTGCCACCTAAAAAGTTTTATTAATATATTAGTTGGTACGTCAAGGGTTTTAGGGTTAAATAAAAGCATTTAATTGAAAAAGAATTGACCGCCAGTGGCTTCCTCAAAAAAGCAAAGGTCTGCGACTAGATCTTCTGGTAGGGTTGTGCCTATTAGTGCCTTTCAAATACCTTTCGTATCGTTCAAACCTATGGGTATCTGCCTTTCAGACCATGTGACCTCCAGCGTGGCCCTTTTGCGACTTAACTAAATCTGAAGACAAGTTATTCACGTCCTCGCGTAAAGTATAACCTTAGCAGCTCTCAAAGAATATGAGCATTGAGTAGCTGACACGTTAATCTTACGATATTTTGGATATAAACGTTTCTTCCTAACCTGAAAAAAAAAAGTTATGGGGATAGTTCGAAATTTCTGAGGACATAGATTGAATTTCGTGTAGTATAGTATTTCGTGATATGATGCTGAGTATCTAATACCATGTATAACATTTTTATCGTAGGTCTTGTAGTATATTATTGGGCGCAGAAAGAGATGAGATACTAATGCAGAGCAGACAGAGAGTAGGGGAGACCGAGGGGAGTTGGAACATTTTTCACATTTTGCTCGATATCTTTGTATCTATAAACACAAATGGTATGAATTATGTACCGAATGTTAGCTTATTTCTTTAGGTGATACCATATACAATCAAGGTGTAAGTATGAACAATTTAGAATAAAATCTATTAGAACGTAACAAGTCATTTTGTTCCAACTCCCCTCATACCGAGGTGAGTTGGAACAGGGGTCGAGGTGAGTTGGAACATGGTACGATTAGTACATTTTTGTATGAGATTAATGTCGTACTATAGAAAAGTCATAGGCATTATATTTTTTTACTTAATTATAAGAAACTTAATATCAATCAATATATATAAAACTCTTCCGTTACTGACTGACTGACTGACTGACAGACAACGCAGAGCCGAAACTACTGGGCGTAGCGGGCTGAAATTTTGCATGTAGGTTCCTACGGTAGTGTAGGTGAGCACTAAGAAAGGATTTCCCGAAATTCCCACGGGAACGGGACAAAAACGGGATTTTTGTGTTTAAAATAAATCTGCGCGGGTGATACCGCGGGGCAGCCTCTAGTACATAATATAAAACAAAGTTGCTTCCTGCGTCTGTCCCTATGTATGCTTAAATCTTCAAAACTTTGCAACGGATTTTTATGCGTTTTTTTAATAGATAGAGTGATTCAAAAGGAAAGTTATAAGTATAAAACATGAGCAACATAGTAATAGGTTAGGCGGTACGAAGTTCGCCGGGTAGACTAATTTTAACAATAAAAATAAAATTTATGAAATAATTTTAAGAAGACCAGGTTTATGTTTAAGATATTAAAGCAAAATAAGATCTTAAAAAAAAAACATAATATTTTAAATCAGGAAAACCAAA
Source organism: Euspilapteryx auroguttella (assembly GCA_951802225.1). Taxonomy (NCBI): domain Eukaryota; kingdom Metazoa; phylum Arthropoda; class Insecta; order Lepidoptera; family Gracillariidae; genus Euspilapteryx; species Euspilapteryx auroguttella. Next base: position 8,266,523 of record OX637644.1, on the reverse strand, counting down.
ATCGGTATTATTTATACAAATACAAATAATAAAAATTTAATTATACCTATAAAAACTTTTATTTTTAAAATAGGTAAGCAGAAACTAAAATCATTCTAAAAGTTTCATCTCCGAAGTAAGTAGTCTTCTTAGTTCTTAGAGAACATACTTAAAGAATTTAACAAAATAATAACTATATAAATTATGGCATACATGGGAAAATTCGCAATTAGTAACAATATTTGCGTTCTAGACTTTGATTTTTGCTCTTGGATATTCTCAATCACACTACATAATTAACGTTTTCTGCCCGTGTTCATATTTTTCACGGCTTGCTTTCCCTCCGACTTTCTTACTCTAATAATGAGTACCTAGGCATCCTAAAACATAATAACAAACTCAAGATGCAAACAAACAAACAATACCGCCTTACATCGCCTATACAAACAATAAACGAGGTAAGTTGGAACAAGCTGTTCCAAATCTCCTCAGTACAAAAAATGATCCCGATTTTTGTAAAATTATAAATTCAAGAAAAAATAAATATAAATCAACTTTTCGAAAGCAATGTAATGAATCCTTATTAAATAAGCTTATGAAAAAAATAATTCACACACCAAATTTTAAGTAAATTTTGCAAATATAGGTATGACAAAAAACAGATCAACAAACTTACTTTTGTCGATTTTTACGACACCAAACACTGATAGCCAAAACGGGGCGCTTGTGGCCATAGGTGCTAACTGAATAGCCTGCGGGTGATGGCAAACAGTTGCTAGGCGTGGGCGGTTGGACGCTAACAGCTTTAGTTTTTTTTTAAAACGCGTTGTTCCAACTCACCTCTGTTCCAACTCCCCTCGGTCTCCCCTAGTATGACTGTAGGTAATCTGAGGTCTCAAACCAGTAGTAATTCTAAATACTACGTAGGTAGGTAATGGTACTTTATGTTCTTCATCTGATAGCGTCTCGAGTGTGAGTTCCACCGTCGATTGTTGAGCTACCCGCAAACGTATACCCTACAAACTACGCACAACGTGTGTGCGCAGAACACTTGACGAACTGTCAAGATATGAAGTAAATGATTTTAATTAATGGAATTAACGTTTCTTACAAAAAAAAGTTTATGTGAACATGCCTAAAAGTGAGAAAATAACGCACACTCAGCACTCTCGATTCTCCAGAAAAGAACCCATTATAATTGTGAATTGTGTGGTATTGTGTTATATACCTTTTATCGTATAGCAGCTCCACAGATTTGCTATTTTAAAGTTTTTCTAGTAGATTAAAATTTACACTTGAAGTTATGGATTTCTTTGTGCAATTTAGTTCACTGTATTTTATAAGAAATATCCCTCAAAATTATTGTTTTAACTTTATTCATATGTTGGAAAAACGTTATTTACTTACTTTTGATTTTAAATTATTTTTAATGGGTTTAAAAACTACTCGATTTTTTCAAATTAGTTTTTCTAGGAAATATTTTAGTAAACTGAAACATTAAGCCATTTTTACTAATATGCGGTGATAAAAAAATGTTAATTTCAGAATTTTTTCCGTTCCTAAGACATGTATTGAAATCGCTGTGTTGTTTTAACTAGGACAATACATATTTTGCCTGGGTATTTTTTCCGGGTACTTACTATTTTATATTAAAAATACCTAAGCGACACTATCTAAACACAGATAGTGTTAATAATACGTTTTTTTAAAAACTATTAATATTAAAAAAGCCGCTGGGGCCGAAAAGTTCTCGAGTGGAGACCACGGATCGGCAAGCGCAGCGTAGGACGTCCACCGACCAGATGGACGGATGATCTGCGCAAGGCTGCGGGTCCACGCTGGATGCAGGCCACCTGCGATCGGTACAGATGGAGAGCCTTGAGGGAGGCCTATGTCCAGCAGTGGACGTCCTACGGCTGAAATGATGAATGGTGATGATGATTAAAAAAGCGAAAAAAATCAGTTTGTCTGCAATGTAGGTTTTACTTCACAGTTGTAGAGTAATTAGGAAAATAGTTATGTTTTTTTTTTCAAAAACAAGATTTTCAATGAACATTAGGCATAATGTCGCTTAGGTACTTCTTCCTTTCCAGCGTCAATATTATCAAGATGGTTAAATATCCATGTACCTAACATGGTAAGTATATTTATCAATTCACATCTCTTACTCTCCCTATCCCTCTTCCTTCCCTCCTAACTTGTTAATTTGTTACAAACTTCTATTCTCTTCTGTATCCTAATTCCCTATCTAAGTTTTCTGTGGCAGGTCAATCTTAGAATACTAATCCAATAATACTTTGGACGCCAATAATGTATGGTTCCCGGGGTCCTTCCCAAAAGCGCCAAGACGGCTGCCGAGGGGTTTTAGTAGGTGCGAGCCCCACATACCCCCGACGCCCCCCCGAGCATCAGGAAATGCGACAGGCATTTCCCCCGTTACAAAAAAAAAAGTCGATCTTAGAAATAAGAACAATTATACATACACATTTTTATGAAATTTTATAAAAATAAAATAAAGACAATATTTTAAGTTTTAGTGTAAAAAACAGGTTAAATCAATTAGCTGTGAATCTATTTTTTTTTATCAATCTATATTGAACCAAAGGTACAAGTATGCTAAGCATAATAAAACCAAAATTTAATCATCAAAATTCTGTGATAGCAAAAAATTGGCAGCAAGGTTCTCATTTTTCTCACAAGCAAAGTATGCTTGAATAACCATATGTTCTGGAAAACCCAAAGCTTTTAACCTCTCAATGGCTTCTTTGTCCTGCGGTGATACCTGGATAACATTCTGAGGTGATTGAGCTGCTGGAGCTGGAACCTCTAATGCACTTTCTTCTGCAGCTGCTGCAGCCCCTGTTGGATTTACAGGCTCATTCAACATCCTGACAAAAGCTTGTTGATGCTGACTGATAGCTTGCAATAAGGCAGGATTGGTTTGGCCAATTTGCTGTAATACAGCATTCAATAGATTTGGGTTTTGCTGAATTACAGCCCTCATTTGCTGAAACTGTGGTTGATCACGAAGAAATGCTAACGGATCATCATCAGTACCTTCTTCAACATCTTGATCCAGAAGGAGCTCCTCAGGTATGCCTGTTATTAAATATTCAACTGCCCTTTCCCTGTTATTAAAAGAAGCTCGGAGAGCTTGTTCCACTTGTTGTCGACTGTATCCCATGTCCATTATGCTTAGAACTGTTGCTTCAAAATCTGGTTCAATAGAAGAAGCTGGAGCTGGCGCCTCTGCGATATGCTCAGTCGCCGCAGCTACTGGTGGCTTTGGCACTTCTTCAGTCACTGGCTTATTGTCCTTGCCATCTCCGCTTTCTGTGGACGCGCTCTCTCCCGCGTTCGCCGATCCTGATGCAGCCGCAGCTTCAGCTGTTTTCGGCTTTGTAACCATAATAACTATAAATTTCTTTTCATCAATATTGTAACTACTCAATTTATTTTCATCAGTGAGAATCTTTCCAGCGTAAATGAGTCGTTGATTATCGGCAGCATAATCTTTACCTTTCTCGACTTCGATTTTTAGCTTGAGAGCTTTTACAGTTTCTTCAGGGTTCATTTCGATTTGAAATGTTTGTTGTTGTAAGGTTTTCAAAGTTATTATCATTTTGCACCGTTACTGAGTAGATACAGTGTAAAATTGGCTTCTTTTTTGTCAAAAATTCCTTTAGAGTCCGTTCTGACTCGACAATTTACAGTAAACATAACCTCGCTCGAATCGTATTTTTTTTATATATAAATCGCCCATTCTGGGCAGGCAAAGGAACTTAGTCCATACAGCCAAGTCTTCAGTAGTTTAATACATTGTTTTTAACCGACGAAAAAACAAAAAGGAGGAGGTTCTCAATTCGTCGCGTATTTTTTTTTTTTTTGTATGGTATGATCACGCATAACTTTTTAGTGTGTGGATCGATTTTAATAATACTTTATTTAATCGACAGGGTATACCTTGAAGTTGGTCCCATAAAAATTTGGAAATAAAATTCCCACCCTAAGGGTGGTCCCACCCTAAGGGTGGTCCCACCCTAAGGGTGATAAAATAGGGGTGACTTTTTGGTCGGCGGGTAGATTTATCCACTCACAGGTTGCATTTCCGTGTTACATTATAACTTTTGATACTTACCTACAATATCTTTGGAAATTTAATAAAATCAGCCGAAAGACGTCCACTGCTAGACATAGGCCTCCCTCACAATTCGCCTCACCAACCGGTCGTGATCGAACCTCATCCTGTTAGTCCCTCAACCTACACCAGGTTGTGTGGCCACCTTGTGCGGTGCGACCACCCTGTGAAGGGTGATTAGCTGGGGTCAAAAAAATTAGCCCAAAAAAAACTGAAAAGCAAAACGCTACGCTACAATAGAGTTAACCTATTTTTGTGTATTTGCCCTGTCCTGGTTACGCTTACAAAACTTACTATGTGATCAAAAAGGACAGAAGATGGGTTAGATTTTGAGCGGTGTATCAACTAAACTGTCAAATAGGGTTGTATTGAATCCAGTTTCAATCGATATCAATATACGCAAAAATGAAAACTTATAATAAAAATATGTCAGTGTCACAGAAAGATTTTCTATCTTTTTTCTTTAAGTTTTTTTGTGTCAGAATTATATTCAGTTGAAATAAGAAAAACCTAAGTAAAAATATATAAGTAATACATAATATTTTTATAGAAAAGCAGTAAGTATTGTGCGATGAAAGGTCTCGGGCTCAGCTTCTTATCACAGAAATATGCGCACTAAGTAGGTACTCCTAATTCACGTAACATACATCGCAACGCTGTTAATCCGCCAGGACCCTTAATGTAAAATAAATGAGAGTACGAGTCTCAAGAGTGAAGACACTGTACGCTAATATATACTGGGTGTTTCTGACAAGGCTTTAATAAATCAAAGGAGGGACTCTGCTCACCATAACTAACAACTTTCCAAAAGCAACATGGGTCAAAATCTCAAAAAAAAAAACAGCTGTTCCATACATTGGTTCGATCAGCTGACGGGGTCAATGTACGGGACGGCTGATTTTTGTTTTAAGATTTCGACACGAGTGAGCAGAATCCCTACTTTGATTTATTACCGCCTTGTCAGAAACACCTTATATAAAACCCTCAGTGCTCTTGAATTTCTCTCTTCAGAAACAGAATAAAATAATGTTCTACTATCCTAATTTTATAATTGACTTACATAAAGGCTTGGAAAAAGAAGCAGGCCTTTGCCCAGCAGTGGGACATATAGGGCTAAATAAAAAAAAAAAAAACAAATAACTCAACAAACAAATTGTATAACTTTTTTTCAATATACATTGGTGACGAACTGACGAATCAATATCATTCCAAAAATGGTTCAAAAATCAGATTCGGATTTGCAGTCTTCACCAGATCGTCTGTCCACCTTCTGAGGGGCCTGGACTTTTCTATGTCTTGCGGTGCGATTCTTCAAGCTAAATAAATAACTAAAATAATTTTTTTATTTTGCCTGAATAACAGGGTAAGTGTGAAGCTTAGATTTTTTTTGGTAAGTATTGTTTTGTTCTTACCAAAGAAACTTCTGTTTCACTGGGAAAGATTAAAGTGAAATCTCAATAAGTTGCAAACCTCAAAGCATTCGGGCTTGAAGTTCCGAGTTCCAAAATTTTTTATAATATACTTTTCCCTGCGATCAGTGGCAGTAAACCATAGCCTGCGAATGTTTTCAGCGTTCGAAAACCTGGAAGAAAATGTTTAGTTAATCATTCATCGACTTGATTATCGATACAATGTTTTGACAGCCCTAATAGCCTCAAATTAGAATTGTTTAAATTCTACATTTTTGGGCTTATTTTTGTTCTAAAGTAAATGAAATCACGTTGGGTACTTATAATAAGCATTCTGAAGTATTGTCTCTAATTCTCATATCATTTTTAAGTTTATTTTGTAGGAAAAATACTCACGCGTGAAAACTGATTCTTTCGTCCAAGTTTTCTTTATTTCCATAGAGTGATCTGCAATTGCGCACCATGCAGGACATTCTCCTAATGATTGCTTTTCTTTGTTTAACATACACACACCATTCAATTACGAAATTAATTGAAAAAATTAAAATATTTGCCGATGTTTACCTTTGAAAATGGCAGAAACGATAACGCACATAGAGAGGATAGAGGATTGCTAATGTTACCATCGTAGATTTTTAGAGACTTTAATTTTGTAGGATTATAATAAGGAAATAAGATATCATTTGACAATGAGGGGTTTTCAAAGTGACAGAAAAGAAAAAAAAAAGTTTCATAATACGCCGGTAGATGGCGGTGTCTAAAGCTATATAAGAGAAATGGGAAATCGAATATTGACTGAATCTTTGGATTGGATCATTTTCTGCTAAGTATAAATCTTAATTTCACCTACTCCGTCACTGCCTCAGTTAAATTTTAATTTTTATGTTTCATTTTGAGCTATTGAATCATTCATTTCATCTTGACCTATTGCTCCTGGCAGAGCGCCATCTAGTAGCAGCTTAGTGAAACTTGTTTTTTTCTTCTGAGCTGTCAAATTGAAAACCTCTCATTTCTTTACATTCACGTGACGTCACTAAGGTTTGATCTATTGGTAATATTGGTATTAAATAATCTGAGCCTCCCTCACTCGACTCGATTGCAGTATTGCTAACGGTTCAAATAGCAATCCACCAGATAAGGCTCCTCAAACCACCAGAAAACCACTAATAAAAAGATGTCCCCCTCTGAAAACCTTTAAAATTTCCACTAAGATATACAAAGTGTATGGCAGATGAGTGGATATACGTAAATAGAGGACAGGGGTGACCCTTTGCTATGCGTTTTACCCCAAATAATAACCTAGGCCCCTTATTTTTTTTTCATTTTAAAGACTTACCGTATTATTTATAAAGATACAGTAGGTTTTAAGGAGCATTACTGGAGGTCTACTTCTCTGGTTTGATGTGTGGTAAATACGTGACATCCAGTCTATATTGACATACGTCAAATAACTAAAATACTCTTTAACTTTTTTTGAATAACAGGGTTAGACCCTAACTTGAACTTAAAACTTTAACTTTTCTAAAAATTAACCAATTCGCAACCTTTAATAAAATTTTGCAATTTAATGGCCATCTCAACTCATACTATTGTCTTTAAAAACTATAATGAGGTGCTCAAGACAGCTACAAAAAAAAACTAAGGGCCCTCGAGAAAAAAATACATCGACTTTGTATGCTTTGCATTCAATGAGAGGTTTTCAATTTGACAGCTCAGAAGAAAAAAAAAGTTTTATTACGCCGCTATCAGATGGCGCTATGCCATGCATGAGCAATAGGTCAAGATGAAATGAATAGCTCAAAATAAAACATAAAAAATAAAATTTAAGTAACTGAGGCAGTGACGGAGTGAGTGAAATTAAGATTTGTACTTAACAGAAATTAATCCAATCCAAACAGTCAGTCAATACTCGATCTCCCATCTCCCTGACATTGCTGAAGACACCGCCATCTACGGGCGTATTATGAAACTTTTTTTTTTTCTGTCACTTTGAAAACCCCTCAATGAAAAAAAATAGGGAAAATGTTGGAGTTCTACTAAATTGTCTTTAGTTAAAACGCTTTTGAACAGCATACCGCAATTCCAATTTATTCAAAAACTGCAACAGTTCTTGGTCATTTTTCCGCTAAAAAAATCCACTAGCCACTAAAAGCAAAAATCTGCCACTAAATGGGGGTTCCATACCACCAGATTTAGTCGAAAATCCACTAAGGTGGCAACACGGCTCGGTTGATTCTGAGCAGGCAGAGGAACTTAGTCCATACAGCCAAGTCTCCAGTAGTTTATTTCTTAGAAATCAAGTCTTCTGTAGTATAAATCTTCGTTTTCCTTAACGGGTCACATTTCAATGTTCACACGGACATTTTCGCAGGACATCGATCAGAATTTTAGTTTTAGGGAGGGCCATCCTCTTCACTAGACAGTTCTCCTTAAAGGGTACATTATTACACTAATTCCACCACACTAGCACAGTAATAGCCACGGAAAACTAATTTAGAAAATTGAGAAACAAAAGTCCGACATTTTCCTCTTGCTTCGCGCCAAAAAGTCATAACCTCACTCGAGTCCTCGAATCGCTCGCGCAACAGTCGCAACCAGTGTTGCCAGGCAATGCCAATCCAATGGGGTTGAAAACTTTTTGCAGATGACGCTCTATATGTTTGACCCATAACAAACAAGTTAAATACAATAACTAGACTTTTTTTTTGTTTTTCGACGTTATTTTACACTGTATTGTATTGTATCGTATTGAATGTAGATGAAATCATAGTTGCAAGAAGAAATTAATAAATGTGAGGCTTTTTACGTGGCATAAACCCGAACTTCGTGAGCACGTAAACAATTTGTAATCTTTAGTTAAGGTGGTAACTATCGCTATGGCGCGAAATTCAATTTTTTTCGTGTTTTTTATTTATTTTGGCGAAAGTATACATTTTAAATAAAGTTTAAATGAATTCGCGTATGTAAAAAACCATCTTCACATTGCAATACAGATTTTGTGTCTAAGGGGTAAAGGGCCAAAAAACAAGTTCCTTGCATATACACAAAATCGGTAACTCTGTCTTTCAAAAACGATAAATCACAATGTGGAAAATAGGTTTTCACGTAAGTACGCGAATTCATTCAAACTTTATTAAAAATGAAAACTTTCGCCAAAATATTTAAAAAACATGAAAAAATTTGAATTTCGCGCCATACCGTGAGTTACCGCCTTAATTTTAGCTAGGACCATTTGCTTGTCATTATCGCAAGTTCATATTTAATAACTAGGGTGTATAGACACAAATTCATACGAATGAACCATTTTAAATGACTTTTGCAAGTAAAACAAAATATAACCTAAAAACAATCAAATGAATGAATATGATAGTGTGAAATAAATGAATCTAATCTAATCTAATCTAATCTAAAGGTCATCTCAAGATGGGTCCGAAAAACTTGTGCGAGGACTGCAGTCCCCCTAAACAGCGATAAGTGTAACATAACATTAAATCATCATTAATTTATTTTTATACAACTTGGCAAATGTCGGTATGAACATTGGCCGAGCACAATATTTTTCCGCTGGTAAAACCAAACGAAGGTAGTTTGTTATAAAATACCGTCGGTTGAAATCCTCTGAAAACGGTATAAAAACGGCCGCCGTCCCACTCACGCACACAGTCGATTTCGAGCGCTTGCGAGGGAAAGCTCTGCCCGATTGTTATAACAAATTGCCCATTTAATCCTTATAGTGATTAATACAAGTCAGCTATTTTAATTTGAGTTTTGGAAGGGATTTTGACCTTGACCGAAATCTTGACCTTGAGGGGTGGGTAGGGGGTAGGGGGGGAGGGGATATGCCCCCCTTTCCACTCTTGTCCAACGGAAATGCATAGTTTCGGAGATATATTTTTTTTAAGTTTTGAGGTTATGTTGTTACATTTGCCTAAGAAATTTAGTAAAAGATATCACAAGCAAAACCTAACCTAACCTACAGTTTTGTCCTAGATTTGAGTTTAACACAGGTAACCCAAGCTCCGCTCGTTTCGCTCGCTACGCTGGTACAGTCACGGTCTAGGAGGCCGTAACAGATTTGTCTATGGTTTCGTCAGCCCTAGACTGTATTACCAAAGAACAAGAGCTATTTTGCAATACAGAAAAACCGGAAGTGTTACGCCGATCGTGTCCGCCACTGTACAATATCACAAGCTAAACCTAACCTAACCTATAGTTTTGCCTTAGATTTGAGTTTAACACAGGTAACCCAAGCTCTTATATTTTTTATAGTTTTGCCCTAAATTAGAGTTTAACACAGGCAGTGTTGCCAATGGTTGAAATAGCAATCCACCAGATAAGGCTCCTCAAACCACCAGAAAACCACTAACAAAAATATGTCCCCCTCTGAAAACCACTAAAATTTTCACTAGGGTGCATGACAGATGAGTGGACATACGTAAATAGGGGACAGTGGTGACCCTTTGCTATGCGTTCTACCCCAAATATATGACCTGGGAGGCAAATTTCTTAACTAAAAACGATCGACTCGTAATTGACTTGTGTTACCGCATCTTGGACTGACAACGCTAGAAGCCTTTGCCCGCCGACCCACGTAGTGATTTACCCAGCGCTGCCAGCGCCATCATGCGGCAAGGATTGGCAACAGATAATTGGTCAAGACGGGGTTTATTTATTACTAATTAATGTTTTACATCTAATCATACTAAAATACTTTATTAGGTTTATTAGGTACCATAAATTATGTTTTATTTAATAACTTATAGGGTAACATGCCCTATTACGGCGCGTTTTGACGACATTTTAAAGTAGGGTAAGAAATTAAACATTTCTAAATATTTTAGCAGATATTTAAATTTTTTTTGCAACTCATCATAATTATATTTTCTATTTCAGTTGTCGTTTTATTTATTTTAGAGTGATAATTAATTTTAAATAAATATTTTTTCTGACAATTCGGAATTCCTATTACGGCGACAAAAAAAAGTTTGAAGCCCATTACGGCGGTAAGCACAGCCTATTACGGAGTATGGGATGACAACACACGCACGATAAAACAATTTCATGTCAGCTCATGGGTCCGTGCAATCAGAAAATGGTATGCAATGGCTGTAATTGTTACTGGCACTGTACATAAATACAGGTTCTTCCTAGACAGTAAGGGGCTATAATGATAATATTTTGCGTATCAACTATTTAATAAATGGCCTCGCGCTAAGAAGTTTCCAGTAATATAATTAGTTTAGGAAACACGAATAATGCATATTTGGCTGTATGGGCTACTATGTTTCTTTGCCTGAACGGGCGAATAACAAAACAACAAGCAATAAATCAATCTACGGCATCGTAACATTCTCCCATCTCTCCGCACAACGGAACGAAATGAATTAAATATGGGGACGATTTCTTTTAATAAGCCGCGCCGATAAAGAAACGATTTGAAAATGGTGGCCGAACGAATGCTATCTCGCGTATATTAGTATGAGGAGAGAGTTGAGAAAAAAGACAGCCCACACAACGGCCGCCACTTTGAGATCGTTTCTTTATGTGAGCAGGTTATACCCATAAAAAGCGTAATTTGTGCGAATTCGGCTAGCTTAGTAACATAATTTTTCATATTTATTGTTAATATACATTCAGTGAAGTTACAAATGATCATTATTTAATGTCTGTTGACCAGGTCATTATCTCAGTAGAGGCTCGACAAAAGTTTGTTCAAGAAGGAAGAGTTTGGCACAATTTTTGCATTTTTCTCTAAATTTCCATAAGTTTTTGAAGTTTTTAATATTTGTTTGTATTCTTTGGACGACAAATAAAATATCGTGAATTTTTTTCATTAAAATTAATCGAGCCGTTTCGGAAATTAGTGCCTTTGGCAGACAGACGGACGGATGTAAAAGACTCAAAACCTTAATCAATAAACTGATACAAACCTAAACTGAGAACTTCCTCTTTTCTAAAATAGGTTAAATCTAGGTATAGGTAGGGTAAAACCCTTCTTCTGAATTTAAAAAATACGTTTGTGAAAATCGGTTTTGACAAAATTTAAATAATCGTGGACAAACATAAATACAGGTCAAATCGATAACCTCCTTAACCTCTTTATAAAACTGAACTTTGAATTGCTGTTCGTTTTTCTCCAACTTTAATTTGAAAAGGCCTGGACGAGGGTTTTAATAATCCTACTAATATTATAAATGACAAAGTTTGTAATAAAGGATGTCTGTAACTCTTTCACGTAAAAACTACGAAATAGATTTTATTGAAACCTTACAAATAAAACATATTTGCGGTAAAGTCTAGTAGTAAATTATTATATTGATGGGAAAATACGATAAACCTAATCTTAGTATACATTTTTGTGTAAGTTTTTTTAATTATTTACTTACCCTGTTATTCATAAAAAGTTAAAGTGCATTTAAGTTATTTGACGTATGCCAATTTAGACAGAATGTCACGTATTTACCATACAACAAACCAAATAAGTAGACCTGCAATAAAGCTTTTTAAAATGAACGGTATCTTTGAATGAATGAATGAATAAATATACACTTAGCATAAAGTAAGGTGACAATAGGCGACCTTATCTTTATGAATAATACGGTTAAATTATTAGCTCTGTAATTTCCATACACCGTGTTAGGATTCCTTACAGCCTAATACGGTAGGTACTAAAATATGTTATGAGTTTTTATTTCCTTATTATGAAATATAATGTAAAGATATTTCGGTAATGTAAGTTATTACTTACAAATAAGAGCACTCTGACTTTACCATAAAACTCTCAAATCGTTAGTAATCGTTGTATTAGACTAATTTTCTTCATTAAAACTCATACGTTAGGTTTCACAGTATTCCAATAAACTTAAATTTTACTGTCAACTTTAAGCGTCAAAAACAAGGATTCTAGTTAAAAAACATGTACCTCCAAAATTGGTTTTATACTTGAGAACTAATGAAAATTACACTAAAATAACGAAATGTTCAAAAATTATATTTATTATACCACTAAATTTATAAATTACCGACACTGCGTTTTTCCTATTACCGATGGTACCCTCCGTAATAGGCGGTACCCTCAAATAGCCTTCCTAATACGGCGGACTTTTGTTTACTAATATTTACTTGTTTTATTTGATTTTAAACAGAAATCAACTTGATTAACTAACACTACTTGAATGTAAAAAGTATTCGAATATAGTAACATAATCTTAAAGTGTTTGTTTGAACTAAAAACGAAGTCTGAAAATTCAATGTTCTACAGCGAGTCAGTCTGCGTTTGTATGAAACAGCTTCTCGCTTCGGTGACGTTACACAAAATTATTAATTTAAGTAATTTTAAACGATTTTAAACGCACGAGTGCTGGGTAATAAGTTACGTGTTAGTTTCTCTTGGACACTATGTAGTCACCTTTAGCATACACAGTCACAACGAATCATAAATTGCAAAAGATAAAATAGAGCCGTAATAGGACGTGATTTTGACTACCGCGGTAATAGGACGTTTTACCCTAGTAAATTATGTAGATGTTTGTTTAACAATGTGTTTCCTAAAGTTGGTTTGTAAAAGTACTTTGTTGAGAAAAGGCGGGAACCAGAGATGTCAATTGTCAATGTTGAATCATGAACACGAGAGGAATGAAAAATAACAAGGGAAAGAGAATAAAATGTAAATTGTAAGGAAAGTGAAGTATTTAATTTATAGCTGTAATACTTGTTAGCGACTTCGTTAACCATTAATAAATAAATAATTAAATAAATTGTTTATTTCCAAATAAATTTACAAAAGATAGGTACAACACAAGAACTCCATTTAAGTATATTAGATACCGGTACTAGGAGTCCTACTCTTCCTTGATTAACAATTTGTTTGGAACAAACGGTAAAAATTGCTTAAATACTATAAAAGAACAACAAAAAAAAGAAATACAAAACACTTTTTGCTCCTATTCAGATTTTAAAATACATTTATTAAAATAGTTAGTCTGTCTGTCATGTTTGTCCTAATAATTTAGTTATCAATTCCAATAAGTTAATTTTGATACAGTAACAGTTTTTCGACATCATCATAACAAAGAGGCAAAAGCCAAGTACATACAGTTAACTTTACATCATGTTTTGTCATTATATACAAAACTTTTTATTTGTGTTATTGTATATATGGCTAGATTGAGCATAAAATTGTCTGTTTGCAAAAGCAGTTTTTGCAGGATAAGTTGGAGAGCTACAGTATAGCATCGGCGTTTATTAAATACAGTAAGGTTTAAGAAAAGGTTTAAGAAATTTATTTTCCCATAAAGAATTTACAATTCACTTACATGAGAAACAATAGTTTTATAAAGTAAAAATAAAAAGCAATCACGGTGCGACGAACTTAAAAATAGAAAAAAAATAAATAAAAAATTTGCAGGTAGTCCTTTTATAAATTGTTGATAGACAAAAGAGCAAAGTTGTTTACTAAGACAGTGTGTACATTGAGCAACAAAGCGATTTCGCCAATCATTCTGAAAGTAGTTTTAACTGCTTACATTTAATTAATGCAATAATTATTAATAATATTAGTTTAATTTTACATAGTTTACACCATAGTTTAGTAAAGTTTAGAAAGCGAACAACAAAATTTAATTCATGAAAAAGAATCCTTTTGTATGTGACACTTTAACAATTTTTTAAATAAAGGTAATGATTTAGCTTCCTTTACATCTTTAGGTAATTTATTGTACATACGTGCTCCCTCGGCCACTATACTGTTTTTTCCATAGTTAGTTCTATGCTTTTGAATTACGATATTATTAGCTTGTCTTGTGAAACGAGTTTGAACTTGTGATTTTTTTGAAAATGAAATTTGCGTATGTATATCTTTAGTTATTATTTTACGTATTAGTATGCAAGTGTTGTATTTGTATGTTTGCATGATATTAAGTATTTTTGTTTCTTTGTATATTTTAGTAGTATTAGTCGAAAAATCATATCCAAAGAGAGTTTTAATAACTTTATTTTGTGCTCTTTGCAGAGTTTGTAGATTTGTCTTAGCTGCTGATCCCCATACCTCTACTAGGTATTCAATGTGTGGTTTCACAAGTGCATTATATATTGTATAGCGCACTCGTTTTGGAAGACAGCCCGATATCCCCCGTAGAGCCCCCGAGAGAGAAACTAGTTTTGATCTAATTTTAGAAATATGAGATTTCCAAGTTACTTTATTATCTAGAATAAGGCCTAAGTATTTTTCTTCAGTTGTACTTTCTATAATTTCATTATTGATATGTAATGGAATATATTTATCTATAATTTTATTTTTGGCAGCAAAAATAATGTACTTAGTTTTTGACGTATTGATTGTTAGTAAGTTGGTCGCAAGCCATTTGTTTAATATATCTAAGTCCTTTTGGACAGTTTCCATTGTAGTTTTTGTATCTCGGCCAAAATAAAACAGACATGTATCATCGGCATAAAGAGTTATATCACCGCGCAGTCCTATGTTTTTTATATCGTTAATATATAGAAGAAAGAGAAGCGGGCCCAGATTAGAGCCTTGTGGCACACCATAAGTTACCAATTGTGGGTCGCTTGATTCATCGCAAATTTTAACAACTTGTCTTCGATTACTTAGGTAAGATTCAAATATTTTAAAAGCGCTTTCCGTGACTCCTGTTGCATTTATCTTATCTAAAAGTATGTCGTGACTAACCGTGTCAAATGCCTTTTTTAGGTCAATAAAGACACCTACTGCAATATTCTTTTTATCTATATTAAGTTTTATATTAGTAACCATGTCAACGGCAGCTGAGAGAGTGTTAGATTTCGGACGGAAACCATATTGTTTTTCAAAAAGAAAATTAATGGACTCAAGATATCTTTCAAGTCTATTGTAAATTATATTTTCAAATATTTTAGATGTGGTTGGTAAAACAGATATAGGCCGATAGTCAGTAGGGTCGTATAATACCATTGCCGCTTTAACAAATGTGATTTCTGTTACAAGCCAAAAGAAAACAGCAATGGTTAACGAAGTCGCCAAAAAGAACGAGACAATTACGAGTCAATCGTTTTTAGTTAAGAAATTTGCCTCCCTGGGCCCTTTTATTCTTTAAGGATTTTTTAATGTTTAATTTTTAAGACTTGAGCCCTAAATTGAACTTGAAACTTTACCGTGGTCCCTCTCGGTATGGCGCGAAATTAAGGTACCGAGAGGGACGACCTTTTTCTAAAAATTAACCAATTCGCAACCTTAAAATTTTATTGCCATCTAGATCTTAAACTATCTTCTTTAAAAACTATAATCAGGTGCTCAAGACAGCTACAAAGAAAACTAAGGGTCCTGGAAGTATGAACAAAAATATGAAAAAAAAAAAATTACATCGACTTTGTATTCAATTGAAAAAAAAAAGGAAAAATGTTGTAATTCTACGAAATTGTCTAAAACATCTTTAGTTCATACGCTTTGTAACAGCATACCGCAATTCCAATTTATTCAAAAACTGCAACAGTTCTTGGTCTAATTTTACCACAAAAAAAATCCACTAGCCACTAAACGCAAAAAATGGCCACTAAATGGGGGTTCCAAACCACCAGATTTAGTGGAAAATCCACTAAGGTGGCAACACCGAAGGTGTCTTAAGTTACTACAAATACTTACATTCAAAATCTCAAGGGAAAACTATAAAGTTGCTAATCATAAGCACAGTAAATCTAAAACTACTGCGCTTATTATTAGCATTGTCTTAATTTTTTTGTGTGCTCACTCCATAGTATTTCATCTTACTGTTGTTATCGTTAGGAATGAATAAGTTTCGAGTAGGTGTAGTCCAAATTACTAAAAAGTAACTATAGTTACTAAAATAATAACTAGTAATTTATAAATTTCAGGCCGAGTTACTGCGCTTTTCGTTATTGTGCATTTTTAAAAAAACCTAGTTCCCGTAGGAATTAAGAGAAGTTTGTTCGAGAGAGTTGTAGATCTTAAATTGCTGATTCCGAATATGTATCTAACTCAATTTCGACCAAAACCCTAGTTACTGTGGTTATCACAAGGACGGCAGAAGAGTCTTATTACTTACATCTAATAATCAAAGAATTAATGACAAAAGCGAACACTTTTATACTAACTTTAGCACTTGTCATTACTGATGCCTGCCATTGATTTTATTTCGGAAACTTTGTTTGTTATGGGCTCAGAATAAGTTATGGGTCAACCGTACAAACGACACTGGCGGGATAAACAGGGAAAACATTTACCTACTGAGCTTTCTTGGCAAGTTAGTTTTAAAAGTTTACTTATTTCATACAGACAGATAACATAGTGGTATAGCCATGGTATAACACTTGCTGAATTATCCCTAAAATAAAGCTAAAAAAATAACAATCAATATATATGTCGTAGTAAGATTGGATAGGTAATTAGGGTTTTTGCAAAAAAAACTAGGGATTTTGCGAAAACCCGGATAATTTGATATAAGCATTACTTTTTTTCAATCATCCTGACATTAAGCAGTTTTTTTTTGCAAAAAACCTAGTATACTTAATTGAAAACTTTGAAACCTTCCTTAAGGTGAACCCTCTCCCATACTAAACTAAAGGTCCTAAGACGTGAAAACCGGAAAGTATTTTTTACTGTAAAAAAAACTGAAACTTTGTACATGTGATTAAAAGTGGCAAACAAACGGAAACTTATTTATTTTCACTGTAAACTCGTAATTTCAGCAATAAAATTTCGTACTTTTTACATTTGTGTGCGTGTATACTCACACAAGTTTTCCGATCTTGACGGCAGAGGGCTAGACATGGTTCTACTATAATAAGTTTTAATGTTTGTACTTACGTATTAATCTTATGATAAATTAAAAACACTAAAATAAGAATAATACAATTAAAAAAATGAAAAAAAAAAAACTAGAAACTTTTGCCCAGGCTGGAATTGAACCCGAGTCCTTTAAATGGACTACCGTCCCACCGTCTCGACTACTCAAACGAAAAGATTTGATCGCGACGTTGCCGCTGTTCTATGAAAATAAACAGAAAAGAAAATCTGCCAAAGGTCGAAGCCCGACGAGACGAGCTGTTGCCGCTTTTGGCAAAAACTTGCATTGCGTTGCGTGCATTGAAATCCTAAATGTATTGTTTTACTTGTCTTGTGTAGTGTGTAGGTATTGCCATTGCTGCCATTGTAATATTTTAAAATCGACCGCATGTTTTTTTTTTCATACTTTTTTAGTCAATATGACATCAAATGTAAAAATGCGTATAAATAAATGGCATCAAATTTGTTCATTAAATTTAAATGACATATTATTAAATGATTTGTACTTACATATTAATAATGCTTGCAATACGATATCACGAATATGCAATACGATAATACGAATTCATAAAACGTTTCAAAATGTATCCTAGTTTTGTTCCTAAATCTTCCTAATTAGTTTTTTGTGGGTACAGATATTGTACTTTTTTAGTATAATTAGTGTTATGTAGAAATATAAGAAAATGCTACATAAGAATTGGCTGTACCTATAGACTACGTTCATTTCCTTCACAGATTGGATTGCTAGATGGCGGTATCATTATTTTTCACCTTTTTCGTTTCGTAATTGCGTATTTATTATACGATAAATTAAAATAACACTAAAACAATAACGCAATATAAAAATAAAATTATCTCACGCCTTTTTATTCCCTTAAGGGTTAGGCAAAGGCACCAGATTAAGAGCCGGACCCACGTTTAACCGAGTTTAAGCTGTATTACCAACGTGACAAGGGGCCAGATTGTCGCGTTTGGTAATAATGTAACATTGTGTAACATGGAACAAAATTTCAACTCGATCGGACATAAAGAAGCTAGTAAGATCCCCTCATCATCTCGAAAAGAGCTGATGATCTTCAAACCGCTGATCAGATCTTCATGAGACATGGCTAAGAACACTCGGGCTGAAATTATCTATGATACAAAAAAAAAAACTAAACGAAAATCGGTTCAGCCGTTTGGGCTCTACGATGCCACAGAGAGAAGACAGACATACAGATAAACACGTTAAAATTATAACACCCCTCTCAGAATTTTCGTTCGGGTGTAAAAATAAAATGATAAAACTCTGCCGAGGCTCGAACCCGTGTCCTCTGAGATGGACTGTTACTCTCACAGAACAAGGAAGATGCTCTCTCTCTCTAAATAGAAATCGCGAGTAGGCGAAGCCCGCGTGCCTATCATTAGCTCTGCAGTGCCTATGCGTAGTTTTTGACAAATTTGATAAGCTCAGTTGCTTTATGCTTCTTGTAAACAAACCACCAGGAAAAATATGAAAAAAAACCCACTAAAATGCCATATTGTGCTGTGTTGGAATGCAAAAATTAAAGCTGGGGACTTAAAAATACTAATTATGCCGTATCATTACATCGGTAAGTAATATTTCACTGTATTTTTAAATAAATTTGAAATTATACATGAACAAGAAAACAAAACCATAAGTGAGAAAATGAAAACACCCTAATTACGGAGCAGTAAAATTTAATTTTCATTGAAGCCTGTGACTGTACCTTCTTAGCGTTCTTCTTTATCTATGGTATTAGACTCCTGACTTTTTCTAGAACATTTTGACAACAGTTGGAAATCAGTTAGAGATTGCTCAACATGATGAAAATCTATCGATAATTTTCTATGATAAAAATCTATCGATAATAATAATTTTCAGTGAAAAAAAAATAGGTATTCGCTTCGACTTGAAAACCTCTACCTTTTTTTCGGTTTAAAATGTGATTTACTTTAAAGTTAAATTCTTGAATACGAATGAAATTATATGAATCTTTCAACTTAGACTCTTGCGTATGAATGAAATTATATTAGCATCATCATCATATTACAATAATGTTGTATAATGTAAAAAATAAAGTCGCTTTCCGCATCAGTCCTTAGATATGTTTAAATCTTTAAAAATAAATCGTATTTTAATGTGGATTTTTTTAATAGATAGAGTGATTCAAGAGGAAGGTTTATAAGTATAAAATATGCACGTTCTAATAATAGGTTAGGCGGTACGAAGTTTGCCGGGTCGACTAGTATTGTATAAAGACAAGTCGTCACTCTTATAGTGTGCTATATTTTATTTTTCTTTTCATTTATTTACAGCCTGTGTTACTGGATCACCTTGGGCCAAGCTCAGAACCTAATACACTTAAGCATAAACTTGAAGATGGAGCCATCATGAAAGCTTCTTAAGCTAAGAGGAGTTTCAATAAACAATACCTAGAGAAGAAAAAATGCTAAATATTATGTATTAAAAAAACCAAGATTAGTTCAGAGTTTAAGGCAAGTAATAAATAAGCAAGTACGTCGATATTAAATAAGATAAAATAATATAAATATAAAACCCATCTTGTTTTATTGGTCTATCTACCCATCCACCTAAATTGTTTACTTTGGTTAAAATAAAGCTTCATTTAAAGTACAGTACTTACTCCAAAATTAATAATGCGCATGCAGATTCGCTAATTGTCGATTTCACAAAAATCATAATTCTACTAAATTACGCATGCAGAAAATGCACTTAACCTCCTTAAATACATATCGTCTTCCGTCGCTTGGGAATACGACCGTTGTCGAACAGTGACGAAGATTTCTATGCGCATTATAACTTTTGCAGTACTGTAGGTATATACAATTTTATAACTAAACACATTTTTATTTCTGAATCTCTATTTATGCGAAGCATAACTATTGAATACAAAACGACATTGGAAATAAATAAAAATTAAACTGTACACTAAAATAAACTTTGTTCTATGAGCGACTGGTTTTTTCATATGATAATACCAATACATCGCCAATCACCAAGAAGGCCGTTTGCGTAGAATACCCATAGTTTTTCATAAAAAAAAGTAATTGTTAACTGTAACTATGAAAGAAAGTTGTATATCGATAGGTTTTTCTCATCGACAAACTTTCTCCCGCAATATGTACATCCCTAGCTTAGTTTTTCATTTTTCGACGTAGCCACCTAGTGTTTAGTAGCGGTAGTACTAAAGCTATAGTTCCATCTAGCGTCGAATAGTAAAACTAGGGACAATGCATGAGGATTTTAAAGCAAAGAGGATGTATAGCTTTCTACCATGTCTTTGGAAAAACCTAATTTTATTCTTTTATCATTGTATGTCATCATTAACTTAAGTATTTCATAATTGTTATTTGATTTTGATCTTTGTTTATTTGTTAAAAAGGTTCATAGTCTACTTCAAAGTTTTGTGATGTAGATCTTTTCGGCTTTGTCGTTAATCACCAATGGTAGCTTGGATTTCATAGTGAGCGTTTGGTTTATATGTGTGAGTTTGGACACACTGGTTTCAGTACTAAAAGCTCATGATGCTATTTCTATTGTATTCTCTTGTTCTGTGGTTACTCTTTTGCGATGTTGCCGCCTTGCAATGACTTTTCCGTACATTGAAATAATTATAAATTTCAATGTGACAACAAAAGCAATTGGAAGGCCCGGCGCACATATGGCGAAGCGCGGGGCAGATTTTCTCTTAATATCAAACTATTATCAGCTAAGTCGTCTTTGAATAATAGGTATCCAAAATCAATCAACACAATACTTAATTCCTAAGCGCATCGAAGCGAATATATGCGAAAGTTAGCGCGCGGGAACGCGGCTGTGGTGCGAAGCCAAAAAAGCCGATTATAGCTTGAAATCGAAAATTTATCTACATTGCGCTTCGCCATGTGTGCTCCGGGTCTTAATCGTTGTAGGGTACGTCCTTAGAGTATACATTACAGCTATAGAGGGAGTACATCCAAGTGGGAACAGTAGACACAGGTGAGAACAAAAAGGCGTTCCCGCCGCGAGCGTCTATAGTCTGTGATGATTACTTGCACCGTGCGGTCCTGGAGAGATTTTGTTCGTATTTCGCCGTCACTATGGTGAAATGTGCAGTTGATTGTTGCAAAAATGATAACAGAAAACACACCAAATCGAAATCAAGTGTTACATTTCACCGGTAAGTCAATTTTCATACTTTTTTTTATAAAAACAATTCAATAATCGCGGGGTTGAAGGAGACGCGAGAGGCGGGTACCCACAAGCCCGCCTCCACACCGCACCTAACCACACTCCCCACTTGCTCCCCACTCGAGATTTTAGTGATGTGCCGCGACCAACGTTAGAGTCGATGTTTTTTTATCAAATGTTTATAATCTGCAGAGTATAGTAATGTAACTCATCATCATCATTTCAGCCGTAGGACGTCCACTGCTGGACATAGGCCTCCCTCAAGGTTAGTAATGTAACTGTATCACTAAAATCTTATGATAATCTTCTAGCTTTTATCTACTATAAGATATAAAAATCAATCGGGGTTTGTTTTCTCGCTAAAACTCTAGCCGGCCGGGCGGATTTAAGGTGGAAACTCTCGGTATGGCGCAAAATTCATAAATCTTTGTGTTTTTTATTTATTATGACGAAAGTATTCGTTTTTAACAGACTTCAGAAAAGGAGGTTATCAGTTTGACTTGTATGTATGTATGTGTGTTTGTCCGCGATTGTCTCGAGTTTGGCTGAACCGATTTTGATGTGGTTTTCACAAAAGTATTTGTTACATTCAGGAAAAGTTTTAGTACAGTGGCGGACACGATCGGCGTAACACTTCCGTTATTTCTGTATTGCAAAATAGCTCTTGTTCTTTGGTAATACAGTGACAAAACCATAGACAAATCTGTTACGGCCTCCTAGTCCGTGACTTTACCTATTTAATTGAAGGCCGGGGTCTCTTTTTGTGAAAAGGAAATTATTAATAACTAGAGGCTGCCCTGCGGTTTTTCCCGCGCAGATTTCTCATAAATACAAAATTACCGTTTTTTCCCGTTCCCGTGGGAATTTCGGGAAATCCCTTCTTAGTGCTCACCTACACTCCCTAAGGAACCTACATGCAAAATTTCAGCCCGCTACGCCCAGTAGTTTTGGCTCTGCGTTGTCTGTCAGTCAGTCAGTCAGTCAGTCAGTAACGGAAGAGTTTTATATATATTGAAAATTTGAATGACTTTGCGTATCTAAAAAAGCCGTTTCCCACATTGGAACGTTGCAACGGTTTTGGAAGACAGACCTACTGATTTTGTGTATGTATTGTATAGGGTGAAAGACCAAATCAAGTTTCTTATATATACACAAAATCGGTGACTCTGTCTTTCAAAAACGATAATATGTGATAATAACGATTAGTATGTGGGAGCTGGTTTTTTACATGCGCGAATTCTTTTAAACTTTTTTACATACCTACGCGGAAGAAGAGAGAGCTAAACTATCAGTACTGATGAAGAACAATCTTTCATCAACAATAAACCTCTTCTTAATCGTGAAATTCAATGTTTTTCGCATTTTTTTATTATTCTGGCAAAAGTATTCATTTTTGATTAAGTTAGAAAATTTGAGTTTCGCGCCATGCCGAGAGTTACTTACCACCTTAAAGATATCTGCTTCAAAATTGAGTTGTAAGATTTCATCCGAACAATCATTCATACATACATTGCAATGCAATTTAAATAAATGCTTTTAAAAAACATAAATTGTTAATAAAAAAAACATTAACAAAACGTTTTTTTTTTATTTAATAAATCAACTAGCTTTCCCGCAAGATTTCTTCTGCGTAAAGTATTAGATGCAAAATAAAACCGGTAAGTATACTTATGCACCCAATGCAAATAACTTATCGACATCTCGTTAATTGGTACGTAAGTAGTTGATTAACATCCCTAGCTGTCATACACATATCTCTATAGGTATGTATAGCTCATCTGTCTACACTGCGCACTGAGTGATTGACTGTATAGGCTTGTTCTTGTGTTATTATTATTCTGAGGGTACGTCGATGAGGTAGGTATTATTATTAGTTCTCTGCAGCCAGAGTCGGGCGTCACGCGTCACGCACAGCAAAATGCTATGTATTACTTAGTCAAAGAGATTAATCTCGAATAGCAGTGACCAAAATCGTCATTTGTTTCAATGAACTCGAATTCTGCATCCGCCCGCTCCGTACCAGGATCGCTTGCCTAGGTGGCTAGGGTGCATTTACATCAAACGAACAAAGAGCTAGCAAATAGCATTCTATCGCGATATATTATTGTACAGTGGCGGACACGGTCGGCGTAACACTTCCGGTTTTTCTGTATTGCAAAATAGCACTTGTTCTTTGGTAATACAGTCTAGGGCTGACGAAACCATAAACAAATCTGTTACGGCCTCCTAGTCCGCCACTGTACATGAACAACTAGCAAAACTTTTAAGCAATAAGTACTATGTAGAATTAATATTTGCACAAAGATCGCTAGAATCACGAATTGTTAAAACAGAATAGGTAACACTTTCGAACATGCAAGAACATTTCTGTACCTCAGAAGCATAAGACTGTAAGTCGCAAATCGTAATTTTACAGGAGAGCGTTTTAAAGTTTGAAATAGCATGTTTTTCAACTTTAGACGCAAATAAGACGCAAAAGTAGACGCTATAATCATCTTGAGTTTAATTGATAACATAGAGCAATTATCTCTTAATTCAAAACAATTTTCAGAAAAATAAGTCCTATGAAAAAATATAGTTTTTCAGGTACTTTTGTAAAAACATGCATCACATACACTAAAATGCTTCTAAGATTATTTTTGTAATCCGGTGAGAAATGGTGTCAGTTACAGTATTTTCTTTAAGAAAACAAAGTACAATAAACAACTTTAGTGTTAAAAAACACTGTAGAACATACATTCAGAACCGTTACAACTATAAATCTGTGTCAATAATTTATATTATGTACTTTCTGAGTGAAATTTTATGTTTTAAATGATGTTGTCTGAATCTGTGACCTAATGTAGTGAACATTATAGAGAATGATTAAGAAATGGTTGAATATAAAATAATATGGGACATATGGGGTCCTTAAGTAACTGTTGCATGAATGACATAGGTCCCTAGCGCTTTGGAATCAGGATTCCATTATGTCAGGGTAGGCGAAACATTGTTCTTGGTTGTGCTCTGAGTCTGCAGTGGCTCACTGATTAGTAGTATAACTCGTGGATACAAGGTACAAGAAGATCTTCCTGTACACTTAGAGCAATAAATATCTTGTATCTTGTGGAAGTTTGAGCTCTTGTCTTATATTCTGACGTAGATTAGTTTTAGTAAGGTTTTAAGACTGCTTTGAGCTTTATAAATAAAATGCCACTAGTTTTTCTTTCCTTGCCTGTAGTCACACGCATAGTGGGGTCATGAAAGGTTCATTATAGGAAGTTTGAACTTTAGCGACGACGTAGCATGAGTTTAACGTTGTAGATTTCACAATAAGCAGTTCATGATGTCAGGGTCTGGTAGCTAGCTAATAGGGAGAGAAACCAGAGTTTTTATATTATGTTACCTAAATGCAGTCTGAAAGTTTATCTGAAGTAGATCTGCGCCAGAAAACAGGACCGATACTTAAAAGTTACCTTAGAAATTCATAGATTTGCTGTTCGGATATTGATTGTAATGTAAATTGTATGACGTCTGTTTGATTTAATGTTTCTTAATACTTTCAAAGTAATCGAGTAGTTTGATGCAGCAGCATCATCAAGGACAGATTATACATAACTGCTGCAGTGTTTCGGGTAAATCAGCAACGAAAGCATGTGCTAAGGATCGGCGGGCACTATCAGAGTTGGTTAATAAATACCAAGTTTCCTAGTAAAGTATTGCAAAACAAATGGTTGTACGGTAGTATGACCAATGAAGACTTTAATTTTCAATTTAGTTTGCCTGGCAGTAATGCATGTGATGTCACACTTGAGATAAGATCCGTGCGCGACCATCCTCAGGCTTGAAAGAGAATCGAAAAAAAGGACGAGACTTTGGGATTGGAGTAAGTATGTATCTTTTCTGGTGTTAGATATAAACTTTTTTTTTATAAGATGTTTATATCTAGGGTCAGAATTGTGCTCCAATCTTGGAGAACCATTTTTTTTTTGTTTTCTTACTGTAGCGTGACCGCGTGTTGATAACATGTGTAAAGGTATCATTGCTTGGCAAATGGAGTGAGGAATTGAGGTCTTCATTGAATGTCTTTTAGCCATTTTCTTTGCAGTTTTCTTTCGGTTCTAGTCCAGGATATTCACGCCGGATATTTCTTTTACCCGTGAATGTTGCTTTTTACCCGTGAATGTTGCTACTCGCAAGGTATGGCGTGGAAGTGACGTTGTATGGTTTCGTCAATGGGTAATGAGTTTTGTCGGTATTTTATTCAGCTGCAACAGTGGTGCGGGGCAAGATGGTTGGGCATCTGTTACGACACGACACCTTCATCACCAACATTATTGAAGGCAAGATTGAAGGGAAAAGAGAGAGGGGACGACCAAGACGGAGTTACTTTGATCAAATAAAGGAAGAGATAGGGGTCGTGTCGTATCAAGAGGTCAAGCAGCTGGCGGGGAAACGGGAGGTGTGAAAGACGCTCCACCGACCAGAGCCTAGCTCTTAAATTTAAAGAAAGAAGAAGCAACAGTGGTATAATCTATCTTTGATGGAGTTGTTGCAAGAAGTTGTTGTGTTGAGAGTATGAGGAAGCATTCGTTGACGGACTTTTTTTTACCATTTATTTTTAAAACAAGATTGCGTGTATTTTTACGTGTATGGTAAGTATCACTGAATTAAGAATGCCAAAAACTGACAATTTAGATAAAAAAAAATCTATTTTCTTTATCTCTGATACCCGGCCAAGACCGAACTTCCGCGTAACTAGCAGCTTCTATATAAAGATGCGTTAAACCACGCCCTCTTAATCGGATTTAATTGAATAGTATAAAACTGTAACAGCTAAAATACAGTGTTATGCATCTTGATTTGCTTCGAAGCAAAACACGGTATCTGCGCAGTTACAGTATTATGCATCGGATATAGTTCAGAAGCATAAAACTGTAAGATGGTACATACAATGTTATGCAATAAAATTAATTCGAAGCATAAAGCAGTATACGCTCTTACAGTTTAATGCTTCTCATCAGGCAAGGTATTTACACTATAATGCAAATCGAAAAAAGGCACTTCCAGGCTAGCTACGGCTACGGGAGTAAGCGCATTCGAAAGAGCTCGTCAAATACATTAGGATTCCATCAAAAAGTGAAAATCGCAAAAATGTCAGTTACAGTGTTATGCTTCTGAGGTACAGATTTTAGCAACAGTTCGCGCGCTCGACCTATGGTAACAAATAAAGATTCTAATTCTGATGCTTCTAATTCGTCTTTTACATCGAGCGAGCGAGCATTATAAAGATCTTTTATAGAACGCAGACAGAACAACAAAATAATGCTTTACTTACGTCTATTTACTTTACACTAAAATAATTTAATAAAGTGGTGAAAGACTGAGCATTGGGTTGCATTGGCTTGTTTGATGTGAATCTCCTATACGATATTCTACCAGTGTTTGTTTTGCAATATGAAATGAAAATGGTTGCCAGGCAACGCTGATTTTCTCACTTCTTTTTGACGTATATCAATTTATAATGGTTATCGCGTATTTTGCATACATGTTCGACACATAATATTAGACCTTTCTATGAGACCTAGGAAGAAGCTTTAGGAATAGCCTTGCTTTTATGCATTGTTTTGTAAATTATTTTGTCCGAAATCAATAAATCCTCACAGCTAAAAAAAAAAAGTCAATTTGAAGTTAAAATAAAAATATACAATCTCAAGAAATATAAAAGTCAGGGGATTCGAACCGCCGACCTACGATATGATGAGCCACTGTCCCAACCATCAGGCCAATGGTGCAATGTAAGAGTTTACAAAAATCATGAATATTTGAAAGCGGAATAAACGCACACATACGTGTGTTTTCCAAGAATGAGGTTAGAAATTTTTGGGGGGTTATATTTATTCTCAAAATCTAGTGAAGCAATATCAATTTCAAGCATTATAATTCATTTCTACGATATTGAAGTTTTAGCGAACCGCATTTCAGTCCTTGGATAATATTTTATTTGAAATATCTAACACATATTTATTTAATTAGAAATAAGTTATAATTAAAAAGTAATGTATGTACATATTTACAGTATAAAATTCCGGTTAACTAAAAAGTCCTTTGAACTGTTGTAATAAAGCCACAAAAAAATAAAAACCGTTATTTTGTGGAAGTGCTGTCATCTTTGGAGAAAAGGCTAGGAACGGCGCATAAGTCTAGGCCTTAACCCTGATTGGCTCGATTATTGCTTGCTGGTAAACTCTTATTCTGATTGGTTCGTTAAAATATCCTTTGACGCTACAGAGAACCAATCAGAATAAGAGTTTACTAATCTAGCCAATCAGGGTTAAGGCAGGTTTCAGATTATTCAATTATACTAGGTTTTTTGCAAAAAAACTGCTTTATGTCAGGATGATTGAAAAAAAATTAATGCTTATATCAAATTATCCGGGTTTTCGCGAAATCCCTAGTTTTTTTGCAAAAAACCTAATTATCAAATCTTACTACGACATATATAAAACTCTTCCGTTACTGACTGAGACTGACTGACAGACAACGCAGAGCCGAAATAACTGGGCGTAGCGGGCTGAAATTTTGCACGTAGGTTCCTTAGGGAGTGTAGGTGAGCTAAGAAAGGATTTTCCGAAATTCTCACAGGAACGGGAAAAAACGGGATTTTTGTGTTTACGAAAGATTTGCGCGGGTGAAACCGCGGGACAGCCTCTAGTCAATATATATAAAACTCTTCCGTTACTGACTGACGGACAGACAACGCAGAGCCGAAACTACTAGACGTATAAAGCTGAAAATTGGAGTGTATCGGCGTGAAATTTGGTCCGAAGGATCCTCAGTGAATGTAGATGGGTGTTGAATGAAAGGAATTTACTAAATTCCCACGGGGACGGGAATTACGGCACTTTTGTAGTTTGAATGAAAAAATTACTTCGTTGAGTTTCAATTTTGGTGTAAGTATAGATTAGGAATTCATAAATTACGCTTATAATATTAAAAAAACATAAATTTCATCCTTGGTTTGTTTACATTTTGATAATATCTGAGGATAATATATAGTATCTCTAGTTGGTCTGTGATAATATAGTTTCAATAATAAATGCCATCATTAAATTTTTATTTATAATTAAACAATTTAGGAGTCGGCGGGAGGACACTCCTGATTTGTATGAAAGTGAAAATGGAGGTTGATGTTTTTTTAGATTTTTACATGAAATTATAACGAAGAAATTAAATGAAATTATACTTATGTATTACAGAATATGACATAAGACTTTCAGTCTACATAAATTTTTAAACAGTATTTCAACCTGTTCTTTTTTTTAAGCTTCAAATCGTTGAGGACATTCACTTTTGCACCTATGTACTTTTTTTTAACTTTTACCCATCTACATTATGTAGTTTAGAAGAGAAGAAAATTGCTTGTTTCTCCCCACAAAAAATTATAAAAAAAAAAAACGTGTTTATATAATGTTTTTATTTGTATAGATAGTTGCATGTTTATGTACGTATAGTATAAGATATATTTTATCTCATACTAGCTGACCCGGCAAACGTTGTTTTGCCATATAAATAATTTTTAAGGGGTATGAAAAATAGATGTTAGCCGATTTTCAGACCTACTCAATATGCAAAATTTCATGAGAATCGGTCAAGCCGTTTCGGAGGAGTACGGGAACGAACATTGTGACACGAAAATTTTATATATAAGATATACCTACCCACCAGTAGGGATTTCTGGAATGATCTCCGTCTGATATGTGGTCGCACGATCATGTTTTTTTTTTATTCTGGCTTTGCAAAAGGATCGAAGGTAATCAAACATATACGCTATGATTAAAAAAAAAAACTACCCTTAAAAACGGCTCATTCCGAACCATTACATACTTACTGGTAAGTAAAAAGACAATTTATATTAAAAATGTATTCCTTACAGATTATGTAATATTTGGACTTATTCTAGATTATACATACTAACTAGATGTAAGAGATGCCACGTTATTCTCTCTAAATTATCTTAATAAACGTATGTAAAAAGACATTTTATTTACTTTTAAAGATAGTACATAGGTACTAATAAGTTTTGAATCATTTTGCGAATTCTGTACAAAAAAAACTAAATATACAATAAATAGGTACTTAATCGTGAAAAACATAAAAGACATACCTACATAATAACGACAGAATTAACTTCTTTATAACTTATTCTTTGATAAATTCATCACATTTCTAAATAATTTTCACGAAAACAGATCATTAAGCACAGTGCATTAACTAATGGACAAGTCAGTGTGTCATGTCAACACCAGCAACCCCCATCCATGCTTGATCAACAGTAGTTCACTGCAAGCTATTAGCTCGCGCACGCGAGCTCTTGTGAGGATTTCTTTATTATCACTGATTAGTTTCAAATAACTTTTCACGAAAGTATTTAATTTTCTGTGCGAAGAAGGCCTCAAGAGTTTCTGCACAACGGTAAAACTCCGAATCTTTAGGATTGAAATATCTACAATTATCGAAAATCTTCGTCATATCCCCAATAAACTCACTTAAAGTACTATACACCTGTTCATTGACTTTTCGCTCCACAGTTTGAAGATCTGTAACAACAACCAACATTTTGGACATACGTACACAATACACATGCAATCAAACTAGTTATTTATGTGACTGATGCATAATAAGAGGCATTAATACACGAGTGTGGTTTTATGAAACGAGCTGAAGGAGAGTTTCCTAATAAGATCACACAAGTGTTTTAATGCCTAATTATGTACAGTTGCATACATAACTTTATTAACATTCATATCATAAGTTTTCTACAAACTACAATATGTTCAGAAATCACGGCAAAATACTCATAAACGATAAAGACTTGAGTCGATTTCGATTCTCAAATCGATAGCTATAATTGCCGATTCGAAAAAATGTATGAGCAAGAATTTTATATCGAATGAAATGTCGAATCGACACAGTCTATCTATACTCATCATACTCACGACAATAGTAGTTTATTCAACAAGGGTGTAAAGTGATGTATTATGTACGAGGGTGGTCTGTTAAAAACCGAGCGCAGAGAGAGTTTCAAGGGTTTATTCCCGAACGCAGTGAGGGAATAATTACTTGAAACTTGAAGAAGCGAGGACTTTAACCTCACCCGAGGCAGAATAACTTTACCCCCAAGTTGTATATACTGCTTTTTATTCCATCCGACGAGAAAATTCACATATAAAAAAGCAGAACCTATGTACCTACCTAATTTTTCTGACTTAATCAGCTAGCATGTTTCAATCCCACTTCACTTCAATCATTATTTTTTGAAGCAATAACACAATAATGCATCATAAATGCTCAGAGGTCAATAATGAATGTATTTAAATTCATTATTGCCGGCTACAAACCGCATGTGAATAATGAGGAACGTTACGACTAGAGAACAGTAATAAAAAAGTCGACTTTTCGGGCGGATGGGATAAAAAATAAATTTATCTACGGGGTGCATCCTAATTTTTACTTTACGTTATCGACAGCAGCAATATAATTTCGTTCAAATTTAGAACATCTTCTTAGAAAAAAAAAAGAATAATGTTTGACGGTGATTATCGACTGTGTCGATTCGACATTTCATTCGTTATGAAATTCTTGTTCCATACCTTTTTTCGAATCTCGCGAATTATTACAATCTATTTGAGAATCGAAATCGACTCAAGTCTATATTGTTTATGAATTAAAAAAAAACTTTGAATTTCAGTCATTTGTTTCAAACGAACTTCTAAAGATCAGAAAAGTTATTTTAGTTGTAGGGTTGTAGGTGTATTGTATTTTGCCGTGATTTCTGAACATATTGTAGAAAACTTATGATATGAATGTATATAAAATTATGTATGCAACTGTACATAATTAGGCATTAAAACACTCTTGTGTTGTGATCTTATTATGAAACTCTCCTTCGGCTCGTTTCATAAAACCACACTCATGTATTAATGCCTCTTATTATGTATCAGTCACATTAATAACTATTAAATAAATACCGTCAAAAGGGGGGTGTCTTTTTAGAGTTATTGAAGTAAATGTAGATCTTTTTAGCAGTTGTGTTGATATTTTTATTCAGTAGAGTAGAGACTAGAGACGACTTTATCAAAAAATTAAACCGCCAAAAAAAACTTAAAAACATAAAATAATAATCTAATCCAAGTTATTTTAAGTCGGCGCGCCACACAAGCAAATTCCTTAATTACGTAAAGCTTGATGCGCGGCAGCAGTCGATTTTTGGTAATTTTGAGTTGGCACCACAGATTTAACGTACCTAGGTACAAATATCAGTAGATTAGGTATCTTAAATTTAAAGAATTAAACCAAAAAATCGTGCGCTGCCGCGCGTTATGAAACTACAGTGACCCACTTTAGGCTACAAACGCTTTTTTCTTTGATTTTGACCCTGAAAGCTACACAACAGGGCCTTAAAAATTCTAAGCAAGATTATCTAGGGAGTCAAAGTCGCATATATTTGATTTCGGTCATGGTTTAGAAGATATGAATTAGTTATCGAAAGTGGCGCTAGTTGCGCACCGTTTCGCCCCTTAATATAATTATGGATTAGGATTACTCGCCCAATTTAGTCTTGCATTTCGACACTAGGTGGCGTTAAAAACAAAGTTCGCCGGGTCAGCTATCAATATATATAAAACTCTTCCGTTACTGACTGACTGACTGACAGACAACGCAGAGCCGAAACTACTGGGCGTAGCGGGCTGAAATTTTGCATGTAGGTTCCTTAGGGAGTGTAGGTGAGCACTAAGAAGAGTTTTCCCGAAATTCCCACGGGAACGGGAAAAAGCGGGAATTTTGTGTTTATGAGAAATCTGCGCGGGAAAAACCGCGGGGCAGCCTCTAGTTTAAGCATAAATATTTAATAATATAGTATACATACCCATAGGATCTTTGATTATTTTGTAGTAGGTGGGTGCCTCCCTTGGGTCCACGGGCTCTATAAATGGCCAAGCATTTTTATGTGATTGTATTTGTTTCATTAGCCTTCTCAAATTTTCAAAGTCTTTTATGCTTAACTCTTTCATATTAGCAAAATTGACAGAACTATTTTTCTGACAATTAGGACAAGTATATTCGTCAATATTATCAGCCTCTGATTGTAATATTCCAACACATCTTCCATGAAACCAGTCTTGACACCTATCGCAGCAAATGTAAAATCTGGAAACAAACAAAAAATGTGAGTGTTTAGGTTAAGCGTAATGCAAGCAAGGGCGAGAGGCGGGGCAGGCACTGACTGCGTGTTGTCGTAGGGCTGGCGGCACAGGCAGTACAGCTCCTGCGTGTCGGCGGCGCGGCGGCACTCGGCGCACACGTACTCCTCCATGCTCTTGCTCATCTGCTCCGTGATGCCCACGCACGCGCCGTGGAACCAGTTGCTGCAGTGCTCGCAGCCCACGTAGAACCTGCGCAGTCGCTAACGCTTACTACCACTGTCTCTTGGAAGCGAAGTGCCGTTCCCGGAAATTCTCCGGGGCATACCCGGGGAGTTCCCCGCAAGTTCGGAACGGTTGGGAAATGTGAAGAAAATCAAATGTGAACATTTTCATAGTTAAACTACATCTTAGTTATTTACCGTATTATTTATAAAGATTCAGTAGATTTTAAGTAGCTTTACTAGAGGTGTATTTCTTTGGTTTGTTGTATGGTAAATACAAGACATTCTGTCTAAATTGACATACAGCTTGGCACAGTTAACTAGAAACTAATGGGGGCGCCACTTTGTATGTGGACTTCATAAATTTTATTCAATTTCTCCCTGAATAAAACACAATTTAAGCCCAAAGTTAGTCAAAATAAAAAATTAACAAATTCATGATCTGTTTCTTTACTAGAAGTTATAATTTTTTAGGTTTTCCAACTTGAGATAAAAATGGTTCCGCGTCAAGACACCGTTGCCAAGCTGTACGTCAAATAACTAAAATGCTCTTTATCTTATTATGAATAACTACTTACTTACTCAAACTCAAACTTTACTTCCTGTACTCAAAGGTTTGAAAAACCTCATACTTACCTGAATTCCATACTACCTAGGGAATTCATAAACTCAGACGCGTTCCGGGAATACCGCGGAAAATTCCCTGGGTAGTGGGGAACTTCTGTAAGAATGAGTTCTTCGAAATTTTAAATACACATGGGGACTACGATTTAGGCTACGAACGCACAGGCGGTTTTTAGCCGCGCGGATTTTATGTAACATACTGAATCCTATGGAAGTGTGCGCACCAGCGGATAAAAAACCGCGCGGTTAAAAATCCGCTGTCGCGGTTTTATTTCCGCGCGGCTAAAAATTCGCCTGTACCTTCGTGGCCTATGAATAAGGTTGAAAATGAAATAACAACCTTTCCAACCGCGCGGAAATAAAACCGCAACAGCGGATTTTTATCCGCGCGGTTTGTTACCGCGCGGATAAAAATCCGCCTGTGCGTTTGAAGCCTTAGTTTCGTGTCGGAAAACATTTGTTACCCACCAGTCACCTCCCCAAGTGTCACACTGTGACGCGTTAGTATGAAATTTTGAAAAAAAAATCCCATCGAGTAACACTGTTACTGGTTGGGATTTTTTTTCAAAATTTATTACTAACGAGTCACACTAGACACGATAAACTTTGTTTTGTCATACGTTAGTACCTATTTATTTTGTTAACACTAAGCATTGTCACTGTAATGTTTAATAATTTAAATAAATATTATTTTACCCAAAATTACTGTAACATATCGAATTGAATACGAGTTTCCGTTCTGGCGCTCAATGCATGGCATGTAGATATTTTTCGTGAGTTGAGCTTCATAACCTTCTACTAGTTCATGTTAGCCTGGTACATTTTTCTTTAAAACTACCAAACCAATAAGTAGCCAATTACATACCACATGCATCCGACGGTCAAGTACAAGTCTGGGGGGACCGCGATTAAAACGCAAATTCCTCGTGCCACCCCAGGGGGGCAACGCAGAGGGGCCACGAGTCTGTCGTGAATTGTGAATTAAAGTTTATTTGATGATTTTCTGTGATAACAAAATTTTAAGTAATATTTTTTGTGATTTATAACAACAATAAACGTTTTAGATTCAAATGAAGTATTTTTTTAAACTATTAAACATTATAGTGACAATGCTATGTGTAAACATTATAGATACTAATGTCCGACAAAACAAAATTTATCGTGTGTAGTGTGACACGTTAGTAATAAATTTTGAAAAAAAATCCCATCCAGTAACAGTGTTACTCGATGGGAATTTATTTCAAAATTTCATACTAACGAGTCACAGTGTGACACTTGGGGGTGTGACTGGTTGGGAACAAATGACTTGGGGGTGTGTGTGACTGGTTGGGAACAAATGTCGGAAAACAGTAAATCAGTAGCTTAAATCTAATGTAAATTCCTAATGTTTTATTTTTTTCGTTTTATTATTCTTGACATGAATATCTGTCTGTATCTTAGGGGTGTATCTATCCCAACAGGACTAATTGTAAATTTTATAGTAAAAGTTTAAAGTTTTGTTTTTCGTTCCCAGAAGAAATTCCGGGCACGCGGGAATTTCCCTTCGGCACATCAGTAGTCTCTTACCGATTGCCGAGAATTTCGACCGCAGCGAGCAGGACCACATTTGAGTTTTTTTAACCCACAAGTCGGGGGCCCCGCCGAAAAATCAGAGGGGTGTTATAATTTTAACGTGTGTATATTTGTCTGTATGTCTGTGTGTCTGTCTGTGGCATAGTACAGCCCAAACGGATAAACCGATTTTCGTTTAGTTTATTTTGTTTCATAGATAATTTCAGCCCGACTGTTCTTGCCATGTCTCATGAAGATCTGATCAGCGGTTTGATTTGAAGGTCATCAGCTCTTTTCTAGGTGATGAGGGATCTAACTAGCTTCCATATGTCCGATCGATTTGAAATTTGGTACCATGTTACATCAATGATATTGAAAGTATATGGTCAGGTAACCATGACCTGATCAGCCGTTGGAAGATGATCATCAGCTCTTAAAAAGTGGATGAGAGGATCTAACTACCTTCCATATGTCCTATCGATTTTAAATTTGGTACATTGTTACTTCAATGATATTGAAAGTACATGGTATGGTAACCATGACCTGATACATTAAAGTAAAAGGTTAGGTTAGACCTTTTAAAGATGATCAGCTCCAGTTCCAGTTTAGTTGTTATGGGTCTAGTTTAGATTATCTGACTCGGTCGGGGGTTTTTTTTATTTTTTATTTTGTTATTATTTCATACATACATATAGTATAATGTCACCGTAAAATAGCACAACCGTTAGGTTATAAACTCACGCACGTCAGTTTATATACCACATAGGTTAGGTTGTTTATAAATGTACGACCGAATGTTTAAATTTACGAAAAGTATTATTTTCCGGTAACATATACACATTTTTAGTTGTTATAACCATTAAGATAATATACAGGGTGGAAGTTACGCCACCTGGAGGGGAAAGACTCTTAATACTGGAGGTAGGAAATTTTTCTTAAAGGAAACCATGACGTCGCCGATTATGTCCGATACCGTGCCGGCCGGTAGATTTAAATGCAGCTTAAGAGGACCGTATACCCCGAACGCGTCCATACAAAAAGAGAAAACGTTTTTCCACTACTAATTATTTTCCAAAAGTCATGAAGATTAAGCATGTTACTAACACTATAAAAAAACTAGGTTTGTACTTTTCCGTTTTACAAAATTCGCTTTAGATCAGACTTATAGGCCCCTGAAATACTGATATTTTGTGATAAAAAATTGTTCGAATAAAGTTGTTTGTTTTACGAAAACAATACATATTTAAAAAAAAAAGGAAAACGTATAAGTAAACCTAGATTATTTAATTCTGAAGCGATGGACATCAAAATATTTGTGACTTGCTAAGATTTTGGTAGTGAAAAACGTTTTCCCCCGAAACACAAATTTCATCAGAAAGTTTGCTCTCTCTCTCTAGTCGCATGGTTGCGCTAAGAGTGCGACAGCATGATTATTTCTTAATATTTTTGCGTTTCTGTACTGTCCTCTTAAATCCACAAATATGTCGACTCGGAAATCTCGAAAAATAAAATCACCTGTCCCATACATTGGTTTGATCAGCTGATAATGGCCATAAGGTTTACCTGATATTGCGCTCAAAATTTCAAAATAACAAATATTAAAAAAATACATATATATTCCTTAGATTAAGGGTCGAAACGGTGCGAAACTAGCGCCACTTCGATAAATAATTGATATCTTCTAAATCATAGAGTCAAAGGCGCATATTTTTGATTTCGGTCATGGTTGAGAAGATATCAATTAATTATCGGAAGTGGCGCTAGTTTCGCAACGTGTAAAGCTCGTCACACATTACGCAGATGCGATAAGATTTTATCTGCGTATACAAACTTTTTTATCTGAAGGTACCACACATTACGCAGATGCGGTAATATGACAAGATTATACATTCACTCGAAATCTCTCGGACTGAGCAGACTTGTTTTTTGCTAAAGAATGTTATAAACATATAGGATGTTACAATGAGTTCACGTTTACGAAAAGAACTCTGCTTCTGGATTTATTAGACAGCTCGTCAGAAGATGATTCTGATTATGAATGAGTCACGTCTTGCTTTAAACACCCGCACTATAATTTCTTTTTTACAAAAAGAGACCAGCCTTCAACGAACTGACACAAACATAATCTGAGAACTTCCTCGTAAGTCGAAGTCGGTTAAAATAGGTACTAAACCTTCTCACCTTCTCCTGAATGTAACAAATACATAACCTACTGAAAACCGCATCAAAAGCGGTTCAGCCAAACGCGAGATAATCGAGGACAAACATGCATACAAACAGGTCAAACTGATAACCTCCTTTTTTGAAGTCAGTTAAAAACACGAAGAATTTTGATAGAACAGCATATATATAAAGCCTAAAAAGACCAAGATGAATCTCATATCTCCGAGGATCGATCAGATAACAAATTCACAGCCTATTTCGAAATCCGAGGTCTACTTCATCATACATCCTGTATTTAGCTGCAGTTAAAATATTATGCCATATTTGTATCAGCAGATGTTATCTGCAGATAAACTTGTATTGGCAGATGTTATCTGCAGATCTTTCAATTTATAATGTCACGGCTCAGATATATTTTACATTATCTGCGTAGTGTGTGGTCGTCCATAGGATTACATAGAAATTAATGTTGAAGATGATCTGCGCCGATACAGATATCTTATCGTATCTGCGTAGTCTGTGAAGCGCTTAAGCCCTTAAGCTTACTTCGTGTTATCGTAAGGCGTACGACAGATGCAAAGTAGTTTTTCTTTCTTAGTAGATTTTTTCGACGAGGTTGCGCGACGCGACGACGCCGGCGTGCTGGGCGACTGCGTGGGCCCGGACGTGGAGCGCCGCTTGCCGCCGCCGCCGCCGCCACCCGGCGCGGCGCCGCTGCCGCGCACCTCTTCCTGTTTACTGCGCTCGGCGCGGGTGCGCAGCGCCAACTCGGCTGAAAGCTCCTTCTGAGCACATACATTATAAAATTAAATCGTTTAGATAGTAGATTGTATCACATGGGAGCTAAGTAATATTTTTACGATGAGGGCGCTTTTTTGAATCCTGAGCGTAGAAGAGATTCTAGAGTAGAATCCTAAACCTAGCGAGGGATTCCTTAGTAGAATCCCGAACGTAGCGAGCGATTCATAGTACGTCGCCCAAGCCAAAAAATATATTTGATTCCGTGTGTTACATTCTACTTTTCATCACCCATTAATTAGAAATATAAAATACGAGCTGTCCCGGCTTACTTCATTACGCCATATAATATAAGATACTACTAAAAGACTTGGCTTTATAGACTATGTTCATTTGACTGCCCAGAATGGGCGAATTAAAAAAACATACAACAACAACAAACCACCTGTCAAAATATGTAAACAACGGAAAAAATATTGCACCTTGGGTTACATTATTTGAGTTTAAGTAAGCATCCCTAATTATTTGATAATCGAATATAGCCTATGTCACTCGGGAATAGTGTAGCTTCCTATCAGTGAAAGGATTATTCAAATCGGTTCAGTATTTCCGGAGCCTATTCGTTACAATCAAATCTTTCCTCTTTATAATATTGGTATAGATAATGATGACTAACAACTAAATAGAAATTAAATCGGTATCAAATAAGAAAACAACTAAAAACTTATATTTACATTCGAGAAAATTTAGGGGATATTGATTATACATCACATTTCTTGCGGCATTTCTACTAGGTACTTTTAGGACTGAATTCTTACTTTTACTGTCACTTGACTTGAAGAACTCTTTGTACAAAACAAAAACATGAATTTCTGACAATCCGTGATTTTTTTGGAATAGTGCGCGCGTTTTCGATTAGGTTTCTTTTTTTATTCAGCCAGGACGGTCCCGTCTACAAGCCAGTTTCAAATTTAAAAAGTGTGCCTAAATGTATAGACATCCTTCTTTTAAGGCGACTGTTAGGTAGGTTAGGGGATTAAAAAATACTTTAGGCCCCCCTATTCTCTTATAGAAAACAACAACTTTAGGCGCATTTAAAGGCGAATAGTGGTCTTTTTCGAATAGTTGTGATGTATTTTCGAATGTAGGCCACGCTTAAATTGAATACAAATCAAGTCAATCGTACACATATGAATACTATTTGTACTAATTAGGTGCGAACACTATAGTACATTACTATACAAGGGTGTAATTAGTACATTATTATAGAAGGGCGTAAAGTAATGTATCATGTATGAGGGTTTCAAGTTCGAACCCGAGTGCTGTGAGTTTCAAGGATTGAAACTTGAACAAGCGAGGGTTATAACGAAACCAGAAGCGGAATATCTTTACGCCAGAGTATTATATTCTTTCATTCCATCCGACGAGAATTTTTTTCCATAAAAAGCAGAAACCTAGGTACCTACCTAATTTCGTTGAAATAATCAGTCAATTTGTTTTTTAATCCACTTCACTTCAATCACTTATTTTGTAACAATAACTAGTAAACAAAGTAAAAGCTAGTTTATTAGTAAATTTCTACAGATGCACAGAATAAATAACTTTTCAGTACATTCATAATGTATTGAAATTCATAATTCAAGCTGTAATCCAAAAGTCAATAAAGTGTCACTTTTTCAATACGTGTACAGGTAAGAAAAGGGATGTTTTCGAGCCAGTGGAATGAAAAGTAATGTATTATGACGAGATTTTTTTCCATAAAAAGCAGATACCTAGGTAACTACCTAATTCTGTTGAAATAATTAGTCAACATGTTTTTAAATCCACTTCACTTCAATCGATTATTTTGTAACAATAACTATTAAACAAAGTAAAATCAAAGTAGGTACCTACCTAATTTTTAAAAAACATGTTAACAAAAACAATTATTTTGCCGCCTTTTTTTTTTAATGTCAGTTCAGGCCATGGAGCTAGGAGCAAAATTTCTTAGGCACAGATGCACAGATTAAATAACTTTTCTGTACATTCATAATGTATGGAAATTCCATGGAAGTAAGACTAAAGCATGGAAGTAGGACTAAAATAAAAAGTAATATTCATAGTGTTACGCTTTTTACTCAACGGCAAAAAGACTATTAGTTAAAGAGAGATAAAATATAAGAAATTGTTGCAAGTTTTCTTAATAAGTGGTTCATTTACGTCACTGGTTTATTTTTACCGTACCAAATTAAAAACCAATAATTTTATACATATTTGGTGGTTTGGTTATGTTTTGTTTTATTTTGACGTATAATATGACATTGTAAACATCGGTAGCAAGCAGCTCCTAAAGATTTATGTTTATTTTCCATGAAAAAGGTGTGATAAATTGGTTTTGTGATTGTGAATGTTTAACTTAATGAATAAGAACGTCTTGTGTAGTGCCGGGATGTAAATCAAATGCGTCAAGGAATCAAAATCATGTTTTGGTCACCTACCATTCGGTAAATCATTTTGTTTAATTGTAGACTTCTGGGCACTATTATGACTATTATTTTATTAAGAACATCAATTTTACACGCTGTTTGTCAAACTAGTACCTAAATTTATTGAATTGAATTACTAGTCGACCCGGCGAACTTCGTACCGCCTAACCTGTTAGTATTTTGTGCATGTATTATACTTATAAACCTTCCTCTTTAATCACTAACCGTCTTATTCATAAAAAATTAACATGGCCTTAAACCACACGTTTAGCCTAAAATGGCGTGTTGTCAAAAAAGTTGGATTCATAAACGCTCATTAGCACTAAAACATCGTTATAATGCCTCCGTAAGTTAAAGTAGGTTTGACCCTACTTTAACGCACTAACACACTGATTTTTGCCAAGATGGCGCCTGCTGATCAGCTGTTTTTTGTTGTTTTGTCGCGAGGATGTGTCGTGAATGATGTAAAAGTGAATTTCGAAAATGCAAGCGTTGGTATGGTAGCTCTAGAAGCTTTGGATGTTAGCGAGCTAGTCGGAAACCAAAACCCTACGCGACTTCGAAAATAATATGATAATGTACTTTAAACAACCAAATATAGTTCGAATGCTAAATACTGCTACGATAAACGGACATCATCTTTTTTTCGTTAAGAAAGTCTTGCAACTTGACACAGGGAGTTGTGACAAATCACCAGCATTGCAGGTGTTGGGGATGTCGTGAAGTATTGTATGTTATACTGTTTTACTTATTGAATAGGTACCTGAATAACACTATTAAAGCAACGCTCATGGCTATGGGATCTTTGTCTTTGATATCCAGAATACAGATAGGTACTCAATTAAGAATGCCCAATTCAATATTTGTAAGTATTCATCATTTCATTCATTCACAACTTATTTAAGATGAGAAAGAAAAACACATTAATCTTCAAATATTTATTTTCAATTTTTAAAAGTTTCTTAAATTTAATAAACCGAATTTTTTCAGGTGCCGAAAAGTTTTGCAGTTTCCTGGGCTTGGATGTGATCTGAAACAGTTATAAAACGTATTGTAAAATAAAGTTTTGTTTGCACGGAAAATAAGTAATTATTATATTTTGTAGTTACTTGCCTCTTACGGATAACCCGTGTCTAGTGCCGGCCCAGCGCAGCACACGTAATTTCTTTTGCTTTTCCATTTTGCAAACTTGCTCAATTCTCTCAAAATACTAAACGAAGACATAGGTAGGTAAATTTAAATAGTTTTAATAAACAAAATCTCGTTACCATATCGGTACATAGAACCCTGAACCTTGCTTGAACAAATCAAATCATCTTCAGTCACCTCAATTGATTCAATCAATCATAACTAATTTTTTTTTCTCTAGAATTTGGTGTGCCAACTGCTGGGCAAAGGCCTCGAAAACGAAACAACTTTTTTTTTTGTCGGATGATTGATAGTGGATTGACCTGGTGTATTCTGGTACGACAACCTGAAAATGCAAAAAACTACATTGGCCTCATGTAGTTAAAGAAGGCCTGAATTGCGTTTATGAATAATGCATTTTGAAATCGGTATTTTAGCGTTAACAAACGTTTTAACAAAATTGATGTTAAGGCCATTTTAGGGGTTTTTTTATGAATAAGACGGTTAATCTTTTAAAAAAAACCGCATTATAATCCGTTGCCTAGTTTTAAAGATTTAAGCATACATAGAGAGACGCGGAAAGCGACTTTGTTTTATACTATGTATTGATTACAGTAAAACACCTTCTGTACAGGTTATGATAGTGTTGTGCCAAAATAATTTTAACAGAAGTTATCGATAAAACATCCGTTCTAACTTAAGGACAAACCAAATTAGGAATAATAATATACAAATTGTTGTATTTTTTTCAGTTTTCAAATAAATTATGTACTTTAAACCAAATGACTCGATGCTATAAAGAGACAAAATTATAAACATATACAACATACTATTTTATGAAATGAGAAGATTTAAGATGGTAAAGATGAAAACCTGAAACTGTAATAACAGTTTTGCTCCTGCAATGTGAACAAGTTGGTTGGCGGTAATCATAAAATATTGCCCTTTCAATTGCTTATTTGATATCAACTTATTTTAATGTTAATTGTTATCACTTTAATGTTAAAGGAACTAGGACAGCGACAATCAGTGGACAATTCACATTTCATGTGTGAGAAAGAAATGCAACAAGGAAATGCCATCATCTCAGCTGAAAGACGCCTACTGCTGGATATAGGCCTTAAAGAAAATATCGCGACATACAATTTACCCATCCTGGATAAACCAGGTTTATCTATGTATTTTTTTCTGCAGATCCTCATAATTATATTCTTATATTTAAAGAACTGATCATTAGTACTTAGTACTTACTTAGCCCTATTGTTTTAGGAGATTAGACTTGATGTATTCACCTCACGTAATTGTTTGCGTCCATTAATTGTATGCTAAGTGCTAATACACAGTAACTTTTTAAAGTAACGGAATTTTTTAAGACTTCAGGTCTTTCTTTGCATGATATATGACTCGAATAAACTATAAAAAAATATTAATTTTCACTTTTAAGTTAAAAAAAACGCATTTAAGGCCGATGGATCCCTTGTGCATCCAATGAACACATCATTATTAGTGTTTTTTACAAAGACATTCAAAGGACTTTAAGTGAGCACGGTTAATTATTTGGCAATTATGTTTTCAGGAATCGTCCTGTATTCATAGTTATAATATATAACTAACGTGGGTAGAATTTTCCTCCACGATAAAAAAGTAGCTGTCTATACCTATACGTTTAATTATATATTAAACTTTTAAGTTTAAGTTGCGGGATGTCATCGTTTAAGTTAATATTCTTAAGGATACCTGTTTTCAAAAAAAGAAGGCTATATATTGTCTTTAATATAATAATTTAAGAAACTTTTACTTGCTTTCTTGCAGGCCTCTCAAATTACATCGATAAAAAAAAGCTACTGAATTATGATCCCTAAACTTGGGTTAAAACCAATGCTGTAACCTGTAGACAAATGAAATTCCATGAAAATTCTACTTTGTCATAAAAACAAAAGCGCCATTGACGCTGCAGGATATCACTTACGTACGTTTAAATTGTTTACATCCAGGTTTTACAATACTTACTTTATTTTATTAGTTTTAATTAAAACATATTATATATTTTTTAGGTTTCAAAAAAATTCACAAGCAGGGATTTTATACATACAAATACTCCATCACAAAGCGATGATCAAGATCAATCCAGGAAAAAACAAACAGTTGAGGTGCAAAGTGCAGAGCAAGATTATTGAAAATAAGTATGTAAAGAAAGAAGCGCTTATCATACACTAGAGGCTGCCCCGCGGTTTTTCCCGCGCATATTTCTCATAAACACAAAAATCCCGTTTTTTTCCCGTTCCCGTGGGAATTTCGGGAAATCCCTTCTTAGTGCTCACCTACACTCCCCAAGGAACCCACGTGCCAATTTTCAGCTTTCTACGCCCAGTAGTTTAGGCTCTGCGTTGTCTGTCAGTCAGTCAGTCAGTCAGTCAGTCAGTCAGTAACGGAAGTGATTTATATATATTGATTAATGAGATTTCTAAAAATAGATTTGGTTTTTTTTACTAGTTTTATAAGCACACATTTTAGCTTTTATTATTTTAGAGCTGTGCTAATATCTGATGTTTCAGAGTTTTTTTATGAACATAGGTTACGGAAAATCTTTTAAATAGGTAAGTATTATTATCTTTTTTTTGTAAGTACACCCATTTTATTCATTAAAATACCTTTTTGTGTGTGGGTTGCCTGGACGAAATCGCTTTAAACGGTAAGGCCACCCATTGCCCTCATTCTTTTTCTGTTTGCTTTATTTTGTATTTTATAAAGCGTTTTTATTGAAAATTATTATCTTTGTTTTCTTGTTGTTATAAAACCATAAAATGACGCCTTAATTAGTTATGATAAGTTGCATAAATAAGAACCATGTCTTGTATAAAAGCATCGACAACTTGATTTTAGGACAAGTTATTTTTGCCCATCACTAAATTTTTGGAAAATTAAAAATAAAAAGTCGCACCCTTTTTTTTTTTTTAAGGCGGGGAAACTCCTAACGAGTACCCTGCAGCCCCGGGGGGAGCCGCAGGGTTATGTGGGGTTCGCACCCACTAAAACCCCGCCGGTGT
Organism: Euspilapteryx auroguttella; assembly: GCA_951802225.1. Taxonomy (NCBI): domain Eukaryota; kingdom Metazoa; phylum Arthropoda; class Insecta; order Lepidoptera; family Gracillariidae; genus Euspilapteryx; species Euspilapteryx auroguttella. The sequence goes on along the minus strand of OX637644.1, from coordinate 8,221,882 downwards.
CCTTCTCGGCTGATAGCAGGAGGGTCGCGGGTAAGCCTGTGCTACACACCAGGTGCGCACCAGTCATTCGACCCAGTAGAGACAGCATTTTGGTGTCTTTTTAACATTACAATGATTGCACTTGAGTAAGTAGCGTAACACTTTGAATGTGACTTTATTTTAGGACTTCTTCCATGCTTTAGTCTTACTTCCATGGGAAATTCATATTCAACCAGCTGTAAGCCAAAAGTCAATAAAGTGTCACTTTTTAAATACGTGTACAGGGGTACGAAAAGTAGTGTTTTTGTACCCCTGTACACGTATTTAAATTATGATAAATACATTTATCGTTAGTCCGTTCGTTAATTTTTAGCGACCAAATGGCGCGCAGTCAGCAGCTTTTATAATACATACTTGCAAGGTAAGGAATTTTTGTGCTCTCCAAAGTGA